>SEYY01000429.1:60010-111002 GCA_009176605.1 Armadillidium nasatum
TTGTAAAATTATTATGGAAGGAGTGAAAGGTGTGGGTAGTTGTTATCTAGTTAATGAAGTTTCTTTTTTCATACCAATTTTGTGTGTGTTTATTATTAGATTTGTTCTAATTTTAAGCGAATGTAAAGAATAGAACTAAAGAAATTCAAAAGGAGAATACGGTCTGTATATATATCTTGTTTTTTAGCGCTAATCTTTTCCGTATTCTCTTTATAATATATATATATAATTTAATTTATATATATATAAATATATATATATATATATAAATATATATATATATATATATATATATATATATATATATATATATATACTTGGTTGTCTGTTTAATAGGTTGATAAAAGTAATAATCTTTATAATATATATTATTACTAGTTGTATTGGTAGGTTGTTTGAATGTCATGGCTGTTGTTGTAAATGGGAGGGTCTGTCTTTAGTCTTTGGTGTAATTCTCTTGTGAACCTTAAAAATTAAACTCATATCTTTACTTTATTCACCTTTTTATGTATAATAATGAGTTACGCTGTTTTCAACCCCCTCCCCCTCCCGTAACTCAGAATTTAGTCTTCTGTACGACTTTTTCTCCTTCAAAGAAACATTATTATTATTATTATTATTATTTATCTAAGCTGCGAATTTAAAATTTAAAAAATTTTGTTATTATTTTTTATAAAAAAAATAAAAAAAATCTGTTATTTTTTTTTTTTTTTTTAAAAAAATTATATATAATATATATATATATATATATATATATATATATATATTATATATATATATATATATATATATATATATATATATATATATATTGTTTTACAGGGTAGAGGGCCGTGGTTGATCGCGGCACCTGGTGAGCCTTGTGAGGGTGCAGCCGCATAACGGCTGCTGCCAGGGAAGAAGCGAGGGAGCCCTTCATCACTATTGCTTGTCACGATGGCAACAATAGATGGGCGGCCGGCGCAGTACGGCATTACACTCAAACAGCTGAGAGAATTGATGGAGGTGCGAGGTCCTGAGGCCGTAGAGAAAATAGCAAATGAACACGGGGGAACGTTAGAGATTTGCAAAAAGCTCTACTCCTCTCCCGTAGACGGTAAATATGCCATTATTCTATGGTTTTATGTGTTTTGTATAATGTATTTTGGATCGTTGTTTATTTTCTCATGTACTTTAGGTCTTAGTGGTAGACAAGAAGATTTAGAACACAGAAGACAGACCTTTGGCTCCAACGTAATCCCTCCGAAGCCTCCCAAAACTTTCCTTACACTAGTATGGGAAGCTCTTCAAGACGTTACTCTTATCATACTCCAAGTGGCGGCTATCATATCCTTAGGTCTTTCCTTTTATCATCCTTCTGAAGATCCCGAATTGACAGGTTAGTATAGTAATATTATATTAATTTTATTTTTATGGTTTTATTTATAAAACATACACACATACACATTACAGGAACCAATTTTTACAAGGCTTAGAAGGGTGTGGGGTGTTTTTTACTAATTATTTTTCTCTTTTGTTATTTTCATAAAATCTGAAGCTCCCGACGGTAAGTAAAAAAAAAAGAGGAAGTTAATGTGTTCGCAAACCCCTCAAAAGCTTTTATAACTGCTTCCGTCACAATTTTAATGCATAGTTGTAACATTATTTATTATAATAAACAATAAAAGTAATTAAATTGCGCCTTCACTCAAAAAAAAATAAATAAAAAATAATTTAAATCATAGAAAAATTTACACGAAAGCGTGCACTCACTTAAGCATTGTTAAGTAGTGTATGATTCAGTAATTTTATTTTCAAGGTGATTATGTAATTAAATTTGTTTAAAAGTAATTAAAGGTGACCATATAATTAAATTTTTTTTTTTTTAAATTTTGTATAAGTATGAGATTTGTTTTATATGTGCAAAGTGTCGAAACACCCCTTTGTTAAGTGTTTTATTATTATTATTATTATTATTATTATTATTATCATTTATTGTGAAGCTTGATTGAAGATATTCAATTAAATTATGGCAGTATCATTAGCACAAAAACACTTTAGACAATAGAATTTAAGTCTTCGGTATTTTCCCCTTTTTGCACGTTTTGTCATAAGAGTAAATAAAAATTAATTCCATTTGTAAACAGTATTATTATTATATTTGCATATTCTCGGATTTGAATTTCCAACTAATTCTTGACTTGTAAAACATGTTATAAAGATTCTCTCTTTTCTTAAATATACCTTTCATAATTGTGAGTTACTTCGGGAAACAGAAATTGATGATACACCATCTTATTATTATACCGTATACCCCGCATCCCATCCTCAATTTCCTCTTTGAAAAAATATAATAATATATATAATATATATATATATATATATATATATATATATATATATATATATATATATATATATATATATATATATATATATATATATATATATATATATATATATATATATATATATATATAATGCAAAACATTCTGAAAATAAGCACGATTTCCTGAGGTTTAGAATTGTAGCTGTAAAAATTTTATTGAACTCCACGATACTTGTACAGATTTTGGATGTATTTAAGTATTTTCATGGAAATTCCTTTTTTTTTTTTTTTTTTTTTTCCATTATTTTTATTTCTATTTTTTACTTGCAGGAACCGTTGGCGGAGCGCACGATGAGGGAGAAGATGAAGCTGGGTGGATTGAGGGTGTTGCAATTTTAATATCAGTAGTTGTTGTTGTAATAGTAACCGCATTTAATGATTATACAAAAGAGAAGCAGTTTAGAGGACTTCAGAATCGTATTGAAGGTGAACACAAATTCTGTGTTATTCGAAATGGCGAAGTGGAACAGATTTCAGTTGGTGACCTTGTAGTTGGTGACATTTGTCAGGTCAATAATAATTAAGAGTTGATATACTAATTTTTTTGTTTTTCTATTTATTTGCTATATTTATTGTAAAAAAAAAAAAAAACTTGTAACCATATAATTAAGAAGTAATAGTTAAAATTTATTGTATTTTTTAACATTTTTCTTGTGGATTTATAGATTAAATATGGGGATTTGCTACCGACTGATGGAATTGTCATTCAGAGTAATGACCTGAAAGTTGACGAGTCTTCTCTAACGGGTGAATCTGATCAAGTTAAAAAGGGGAATGACTGTGATCCAGTAATTCTCTCAGGTAATAATAATAATAATAATAATCATGAATTATTGAAAAATGATTATTGTTTAACTTATGTCTGTTTTGCATGATTAAATGAGTGAAAAGCATTGCAAAGCCATTGCTCATTAAAAAATGCAGTAATAGTTGATTGTTGGATTGGGTCGTTTCTTGGAAAAGGTTAAATGAGAGAGAAAAATCAGAAAAATTCCTGATGACTGCTGATAATGGGGAAATTGTGATATAAACTATTATGTGAACAGTTAAACATTAGTGTCAAAATGCAACAAGAAATCGAAGAAGAATAAGTGATATATATAAGTATTGAAGCATTGTTGCTTCATTATCGATAATTTATAAATTAAAAATTGGTAGCCTTTCATTTTATTTATAAATTAAAAACTGATGGTCATTCGTTCTAAAGTAATGTAGCTCTTCCCCAGTACACCTCACTAGGCAAAATAAATAACTTGCTAATATGGCAGCTATGTGTAAATTAAGTTTCTTGACCGTTCATTTCTATCGTTAAATTTTTCTCCTTATCAATCTTTTTTAAAAGCAAATCTTATGTCAGTTACTTTCTTTCGTCGTTTTTTTCCCTAATAGTTATATCTTTTAGGAAGCAATTATATGTAAACTGTTGGTACGTAACCAAAAGTTACTTCCTCACTTCCTAACAAAACCATTTTCTTTTTTTCTTTTTTTTTTTATCCTTCTTAGTTTACAGAGTTTAGAAGTTTAATCATAAAAGACATCTCTCGCCACTTCCCTCTACAATTCAACTACAATCCCTAACTTCCCATCACGATTACATACTAATCATCTACTGTACTAATATTTATTGGATTTTGATGTTAAAAGTAGAGGACATAAAAATGGACATTGACAGCGTTACTTATAATATGGAAGGGACGAAAAAAATTCTTCCTAAATAGCAAGAATAATTTGTAAATGCTTTTATTCTATAATCTTAAATTCTAAATCGAATGAAAATTTACAACTTTTTTTTTTTTTAAAGAGTTAATTTGTGAATTGCTTTCTTTTAGGGACCCATGTCATGGAAGGTAGCGGCAAAATGATTGTGACAGCAGTGGGTGTCAACTCTCAAGCTGGAATTATATTTACGTTACTAGGAGCAGCGGCCGATGAAGAAATGGAAGAAAAGAAGAAAAAGAAGAAAGGTTTTGTTATTTTAATGTTTTCCTTTTAGCTTTTATCGCTTAGTAAGTTTAGTAGATTTTACGGTACTAGTTAATTTTAGTTTCATACAATAATGTTAGTTTGTTTAGATAGAGGTAATTAGATTACTTATTGCAATATATATATATATATATATATATATATATATATATATATATATATATATATATATATATATATATATATATATATATATATATATATATATATATATATATATATATATATATATATATAGAGGGATAGACCGATGTTTATAAGTTATTTTTAAATATATGATAGTATACTTTTAGCTTGCAGTATTCTTAAAACTTAGTAGTGTATGATGCTTCAAAAGAACATGGTTCCCCCTTTTATTCTCATTAATTAGTGTGCAAGAATAAGTTTCGTTTCTTTATCTATTTATTTATTTAGCTTTAAAAACCATTTTCTTTCTGTAAAGTTTGAAAGTTAATGTAGTGACAGTTTGACTAATATATATTTTAATTTAATTTTTTATAATTATTTTATTTTATTTTTAATGAAGTTTGAAGCTTTATTATAAAATTTTTAGTGTTTTTAGCTGCTCTTTTGATTCCCTTGAGAGTATGAGTCGCGTCTGTTATTATTATTATTATTATTATTATTATTATTATTATTATTATTATTAAGTTATGTGGGAATGGGAATATTTTGTTAGGTAGCTCTCAGTTACTTTTGGACATTGACTGAATTAAAATGCACTGCTGCTGGTTTTTTACTTTAATTTTATATTTATTTTATTTTTATGAACATGATTTCTTGCTAAACTTCCCAATTTTATCTTTAATTTTTACTACTAATATATCTCCTCCCCCTCCCCCCCCCAATTTTTTTTTTTTTAAATCTATTGTAACATTATTTCATTCACAATTATTTAATATGTGGGCCTCTTCTTGCATGATACCCTGATACTGAACCAACCAAAAATGGCTAACAAACCAACCAACCAAATCAATACGACTTCTTTCGCACCACCCTACATCGCTTGTTGCGCGTCATTCCTCTCAAACCTTGTGTGTGTGTCAAATTATTCAAACATGAAATGCTTTACAACTGCAGAAGCGAAAAAACAACGCAAAAAGCAAAAGAAAGGAGAGTCAGGTGATGCCATGGTCCACCCATTTTTTTTTTTTTTTTTAAATCTAATTTCATTCTTTTCTCTTTACTCCTTTATTCCTTTCTTCTTTTCTTCTAAAATACTCTTACTCTCTTTTCAATTTTTTATCATATATATATATAATATATATATATATATATATATATATATATATATATATATATATATATATATATATATATATATATATATATATATATATATATATATATATATATATATATATATATATATTTTTTTTTTTTCTTTTGCTTGCACAATTTAAAAGTTTTTTTTTTCCTTTATTAAAGGAATGTTGACTCCATTTTATATTTTTATTTATTTATTTATTTTATTTACTTAATTTTAGTTAATGAATCTACAATAGTAGAAGCACGTTTAAATATTTTATTTTCAATAAATTATATTCCTAAATTTTAATGTTTGTCTTTTGCCCGCTAACATTTAAATTGCTTGGTAAATTGCTAAAAAAAAAAAAAAAAAATTGCATTTTCATGAATAAAAGTGAAAAAATAAAAATCATTTTCGCTTTGCTTTCACAATTCCTATAAAAATAAAATATATTTAATTTTGCTGATACAGCTAAGGAAGGTGAAGAAGTGACTCCAGTAACAGGAAATTCTCATCACCCAACTGCAAACTCAACCAACGCAGACGGAGATGTTCGAAATAATCGTATTCCTAAAGAAGAAGTGACTGAAGACGACGCTGAAGAAAAAATACCATCTGGTGGAGGCGGACATGAGAAATCTGTTTTACAAGCCAAACTCACCAAACTGGCCATTCAAATAGGATACGCCGGTTAGTCTTCATTATATTTTAAAATTTTTTACTGATTTTGAAAATGGTAACATGGCATGAATTGGTAAATAAGAGGTTGGTAATATAGGGATACCCAATTAGAATTACTTACGTTGAGGAGATACTTCCTCAGTCAAAATTTATACATGTATAAATTGATTCATCTTTTTGGGATTAATGTAAGTAGTCGTAAAACATTCCTTTGCATAAATTTTTGTTTTGAATTATCTACATTCAATAATATTCTGAAATATTATTTACAGCTATGATTGAAGTTTTTTACTTTGTTATAATTTTTAATGAACATTGTCAGTACTCAGTGGTAAAGCCCGTTTAAAGGAGAGAGCCACAGTATACTTAATAAGCTAACGTTGTTTTAACTTTGGAACTGATTTGTAATTAGTTCTCAGGTTTAATAAAGTTTTACTCATATTTTTAAACCCTTAACATATCTTAAAAAGACGCCTTTCTTTAGTTGTCTTTAGTATTTTACAAACATTTAAAAGATTAGAAATATTCAAGAAAGTAACATTTTAAATGACAAAGCATATTTTAATAATATTTTTATATATATAAAAAATAATTATATTTTGTTATTCCAGTTGGTATTGTATTGATGGAGAGAGTATGTGTGATTATTATTATAATTATTATTATTATTAATTATTATTATTATTATTATTAAAAAACAAAAAAACTAATAAATTCTTGTTATATACTATTTTATGTATTTTTCTATTTCTCTCTACAGGTTCATTTATTGCTGTTCTAACAGTTATTATTCTCATTATTCGTTTCTGTGTACAAACTTTTATTATTGAAGATAAGCCTTGGAGTCCAATATACGCTAATCAGTTTGTCAAATTCTTTATCATTGGTGTTACTGTACTTGTTGTTGCAGTTCCAGAAGGTCTGCCTCTTGCTGTTACTTTATCTCTTGCTTATTCTGTAAAAGTAAGTCAATGTTTTGGTTTGTTTCTATATATATATATATATATATATATATATATATATATATATATATATATATATATATATATATATATATATATATATATATATATATATATATATATATATATATATATATATATATATATATATATATATATATATATATATATATACTGTATTAATGTTTTCTGTAATTTCTTTGTTTCTCTTGTCTCAATCCTGATTGTTTTAAATATATTTTGATGTTTTTTTAATATTTCCTCTTGTGCATTCAGAAAATGATGAAAGACAACAACCTTGTTCGACATTTAGACGCTTGTGAAACGATGGGCAATGCTACAGCAATTTGTTCTGATAAAACGGGTACTCTAACTACAAATCGTATGACTGTTGTACAATCATACGTTTGTTCACAACATCATAAGAGCACTCCGAAATATGAAGCTATACCTTCACCTGTTGCCGAAATACTTATTCGGGCAATGAGTGTTAATTCTTCTTACACTTCCAGAGTCTTACCTGGTGATAATCCTGGAGATTTGCCAAAACAGGTAAATAAATAATTTCAGGTGTCATTTGCAAAAGAAATTTATTTCATTTATTTCTTTGCAAAATATAGCAATTTAATAAATCTTTTTCATGTATTGTTTCATTGATTTCAGATAAGTAGAACTTATCGAATCAGTAATTATCGTTTTTTTATTATTATTATTATTATTATTATTATTATTATTATTATTATTATTATTAAAAAAAAACCACTGAATTGACAGTTGCTTGAAATAAAAACTATTATTAAATTATTACAGAATAGTTTTTGTTTTAAGCATAATTAATCGGTGAAAAAAAAATGCTAATGAATAACATTTTTTTTTTTTTGTCTATTTAAGGTTGGGAACAAAACAGAATGCGCTCTACTTGGATTTGTTTTAGATCTAAAGCGAAGCTACCAAGAAATTCGAGACGCTATGACGGAAGAAATGTTTCACCGTGTTTATACCTTTAATTCTGTCCGGAAATCTATGTCAACCGTTGTGCCTCGAGAAGGTGGAGGGTATAGAGTATACACGAAAGGAGCCAGTGAAATAGTGATGAAAAAGTTAGTACTATTTTATAATTTTTTTTTTTTTCTTAACCCTTTTGTTCTTCGAACATATTCACAGCAATTAGAATAGTGTCAATAGGGATTCTAACCTTGTGCCAATTCCACCCAAGGATCGAATAATTGTGTCGATCTCTAACGCTGATTCAGGCCTGCGATCTTATGACTGAAAATAGTTTCTAAAGGTTTTTAAATGCTTTTGAATCACCAGAGATGAATTACGACTTTTTTTTAATTATTTTTATTAGTTAGTAGTAGTAGTGGTAATAATGATGTTTCTGTTGTCTTTTGTTGTTTTCTTTGTCCATTTATGAAAAGTAATTAATTAAAAATGGAGTTTGCGATTTTGAAAACATTGAGGGATGTAAAGAAGGAATGATGAAAACGATAAACGAGATAATTTTTAAGAAATTTTGTCCAATAGAGAATTGCATTACATCCGATTGATCTCATGCTTCCTAGCACTTTATCACTAGAAGGAATATAATGTGAAGTAGAATTTCAGAAATTTGTAATCTTAGAGTAAGTAACAGACTTCTTTAGTTGTGTATAGAATGTTAATTAATGATCAACGCTTTAAATCGAAATTAGTATTAAATCGTATTAGATAACAAAGATTTTGCCAAAAAATAATTAAATTAAAAAAAAAATACAAATTGGAGATTTTCGTATTAACTGTTAGAGTGGAGAGAATTAAAGGATATAGCTCCAACGAAATATTGGCATAAACTCAATTTGGTTTGTGTAATTTGATAAGTTTTATTAAGAGAGCATGACAGAGAAAAATATAACCCAGGTAAGGAAAATAGAATTACATCACCCTCTGGATAGGTATAAAAAAATAATTACCTTGTAAAAAAGGAACTAAGTAGTAAGTGTAAAAGAAATAGAAATGAAATTTCAAAAATAAATTTATCATGAAGGACTTTCAATAAGGATTATTTGAGGATCTGGGAGATTTTTATGGCAGAATTGATGATGATTCATTTGGTATTGAAAAAATATAAAAAAAAAAAGTTCAAATTGTTTTAAAATATGAAAAAGAAAAATGGTGTTATGTACAAAAAAGTTTTCCAGTACATTCGTCTTGGAAATGAAATATAAATTCATCAGTTTGTAAAAGTAATTAGTGTAATTTCCATTTTATGAGGAAAAGGAAAAAAAAATAATTGTGGGAAATGCTTGCATATATTCAGTAGTGTGAGGATTTTTTAAATTCAAATATTTTGTCACAATGGCTACCTCTTCTTATGGAAAATTATTATTATAATTATTATTATTATTATTATTATTATTATATACATTCTAAATACTTTTTCGTCTTTTTTTCTGACAGATGCTCTTTTATTTATGGAAAGGATGGTCACTTGGATCACTTTTCTAGACAAATGCAAGAACGCCTGGTGCGCGATGTCATTGAACCAATGGCCTGTGAAGGGCTTCGCACAATTTCAGTGGCCTACCGAGATTTTGTACCGGGCAAAGCGGAAATTAATCAAGTAATTTATGCCACTTTGTTCTTACAGTATTATTATTATTATTATTATTATTATTATTATGTAATGATGGAATTGGTGTGGGTATTAATTTCCCGCTAGTGCGAGACGCAAGTACTATTGTTTTTTCCATCTTATGAAAAAAAAAAAATAATGGAACAAAAAATATATTACGAGCATAACTTAATTTTTTTTTAGTTTTACTATTTATGCTTTCAAAATTGAAAACCAGTAGTAGTGTAGTAGCGGTTATTCAGATTTGATTTCCATCAAATTACATAATTTTTCTAAATATACATTTTCTTAGTAATTTCTGAAGCTTTTGTTTTTTGGTTTCAAACTATAAATAAAAAAAAAAGTTGTGGAGAAATGAGAAGACACCTATTTTTTCTTCCTTAAGTTGTGAAAGAAAAGGAGCCAGGTAGAGTTAGCATCATAACTATACTTAGTGTTTGAAATGTCAGAATTGTTGGAGAAAACTACATGAAAGTGAATCAAAATCTAGTTTGTACAAAACAGTGAGGATTTGAATCTTCTAAAAATATTTATAAACTGTGATTTTTTTTTGATTTTTTAACTTTTTGAGTTATTATTTAACAACTTTCTAATTTATGTTAACGTAAGTAGAATGCACTACAGAAAAGAATGTATTGTTGATACATGTATCCTGTAGTATTATAATTGAAACGGCAATAATCACATACTGGTGATCTTTGTTTCACTAGAAAACATTGATTTTTTTTAATTTGAAGAGGAGAGAGTAAATTTTAATGAAAAATACATGGATTAAGATGAGAGTTTCGAAGTAACAGTAAAACACAGTCACTGAGGTTTAAGAAGATGAAGACTGAATTTCAAAATTTTTTTGTATTGAAATGAATTGTAAAGGATTAAGAGACATACACATCTGAAGTGTCAGACGATGGGACAGTATTTTCAGTTGAATTTCGTTCTCAACACGTTATGATGTGATTTGATCTTGAGAAACTTTTTGTTTCATCATATTAAGGTTGTATAGCCTTCATGTATCTTAATTTTTTTAATTATATTATGAATACTGCCTGCCTAAATTTGTAATTCATTAATAGTGGATGCCGTAATTTTAAAGGTTACTAATAGCAGTTGTATTAGTTTATTTAATATTTAAAGTAATGTTTTTTGTCTCACATTTTTATTTTAGGTACACTTTGACTCTGAGCCCAATTGGGATGATGAAGACAATATCATAAATAATCTTACTTGCATATGTATAGTTGGCATAGAAGACCCTGTTCGACCTGAAGTGCCTGATGCCATAAAGAAGTGCCAGAGAGCTGGAATAACTGTTAGGATGGTCACAGGAGATAATATTAACACCGCTAGGTCCATTGCTGGAAAGTGTGGAATTTTAAAACAAGGAGAAAATTCGCTTATTTTAGAGGGACAGGAATTTAATAGGAGAGTCAGAGATTCTTCTGGAAAGGTTTGTGATGATTATATTATTTTTTTAAATTTTAAATTATTATTATTATCATCATTATTATTATTAAGAAATATAATAATAATAATTATCATAAAAATTTGGCTTTTTCAGTAAAGAAAGAATTTAATCCTTATTTACGTTTTTTCTTCCTACTTAGATTCAGCAAAATCTTATAGATAAAGTTTGGCCAACTCTTAGGGTCTTGGCAAGATCTTCGCCAACTGACAAGTACATTTTAGTGAAAGGAATAATCGAAAGTAGGGTAAACACGAGTAGAGAAGTTGTTGCAGTCACAGGTGATGGCACGAATGATGGACCAGCGCTTAAAATGGCTGACGTTGGCTTTGCTATGGTAAATCATTATTAGTGTTATGGATTTTCGCCGATTTTGTTTCAGTACATGTTTACCAATAATTTATAAGATCGTGTGTATTTGGACTCCGGTTTCATGTAGTTTTGCATGTGAAGTAATCATAGATATTTTTTTCTGATACATTAGAGCTTTTAATAACGATATGGTTTTAGGATAGGTATCTTTAAGTAAAGATTTTCCGTAGTTTTTATCCTTTTCAATTTATATTTGATTTCTTTCAGGGGATTGCGGGTACCGATGTAGCAAAAGAAGCGTCAGATATCATATTAACAGATGATAATTTCACATCCATTGTTAAAGCGGTGATGTGGGGTAGAAATGTTTATGATTCAATTGCAAAGTTTTTACAGTTTCAGCTCACTGTCAATGTTGTAGCCGTTGTTGTTGCTTTTGTTGGTGCCTGCGCTATTAATGACAGCCCCCTAAAGGTACCTAGCCTTGTTCAGTTCATTTTCGTGTTTTTCTCCTTTATTTTTATGTACCCGAATTATATTTTAAAAATCTCGTTTTCAGGCTGTACAGATGCTCTGGGTAAACCTTATCATGGACACACTTGCTTCGCTAGCACTCGCCACGGAGCCTCCCACTCCAGATTTACTATTGAGGAAACCTTATGGACGCACCAAACCTCTCATATCACGCACTATGATGAAAAATATATTAGGGCAGGCTTTTTTTATGATCTCAGTCATTTTTGTTTTATTGTTTTACGGTAAGAGTACGCGGTAGTCAAAGTAATGAAAATCTATGACTTGCTAGTATTTCTTAATTTGATTTTTTCCCATACTTTTCAGGTGACTATTTGTTAGACATAGATTCGGGTCGCTTTGCAGATATTAGAGACCCTCCTTCGCAGCACTTCACAATCATCTTCAATACATTTGTAATGATGACGCTCTTCAACGAAATTAATGCAAGAAAAATTCATGGCCAAAGAAACATATTTCAAGGCATCCTTTCTAACCCAATTTTTTACTGTATATGGATTAGCACGTTATTAAGTCAAGTAAGTAGATAATTAACTCCATACTCTTTAAAGCTTGTCAGTAGCGTGTTACTAAGCTAATTTGTTTTGTATTTATTCACGTAGATCGTCATTGTTCAATTCGGTGGAGTAGCTTTTTCAACAGCTGCTCTCTCTCTTGAATTGTGGATGTGGTGTGTATTATTTGGAGCAGCGACTCTTCTGTGGGGGCAACTTGTCACATCCATACCTACTAAAAAGCTTCCTAAAAATGTGTTCTCGTAAGTAAAATAGTGTTTAAATTATAAAGTTAATGAGATTTAGCTTGCTATTCTTATAATAATTTCGTATAATACTATTTTATAAAAATAAATCGAATTATATTATTTTTTAACGTTTTGGCAATTTTTTAAACATTTTTTTTCTTTTTAGGTGGGGTTCTGGCGAGCCCCAGGCTGATACAATCGCTGACTACTCCACAGAGAAATTTGATGACGACGGGAAGGAGTCGAAAAGGACGGGGCAGATCCTCTGGATAAGGGGGTTGACGCGCCTTCAAACGCAGGTAAGAATGGTACCATTATACATTAGGGCACAATTCGAATTGGTCCATTCAGTGAGCTTCTCACTTCGCTTAGGAATTTCCCCAAATGAATCTCCTGTTATCGTAGTCCTTTATTCATCACTGCCTCACCATCGACCAATTAAGTAATGCAAGTGTTAATTCCATTCATTTATTCCATTGGTATATTTAGAAAGAGAAAAAAAAAAAAAAGACACAAAAAACAGGAGTTCCATTTGATTTTACCTCTTCCACTTTTCCCTTCTTTCACTGCAGGTATGAATAGAACACAAATTTTTAAGGTCAATAAATTTCATTCTCCTCTTAGTTTATCACGGCAAGGAATTATATATATATATATATATATATATATATATATATATATATATATATATATATATATATATATATATATATATATATATATATATATATATATATATATATATATATATATATATATATAATATAAGCATATATTACATTGATTAAATTTTTTTATCGCATTGTTCTTTTTTTTTTTTTTTTAAATTAAAAATAAATACTCAAATTTTTTTATGAATTTAATTCGATTCTATATCTTAGAAGCCTTCCAATCCTTTTCTTCTTCTTCTTCTTCTTCTTATCATTTTAAAAAGTTAAAGAAAATACCATTTAGTAAAGAAAGCAAATTCATTTTAACTTTTAGAAATAGAAGTCTAAAGGTTGTTTTCATAAATTCTTGGCACATTTTTAATAATTTAAAAAAAAAATTCTTTGCAGGTAAATTAGTGGTGTTAATTAAAATAAAATACTATACAATTCTCTTTTTTTTTTTTTTTTTTAATATATTTTTACTTATATATATATATATATATATATATATATATATATATATATATATATATATATATATATATATATATATATATATATATATATATATATATATATATATATATATATATATATATATATATATATATATATATATATATATATAATATAAAATATTTGAGGTATTGAAAAAGTTTTAGAGAAAACCATTCATATACTAACAGGTTTATATGTGTTGTTTATTTTTCAGTCCTCGTTTAGATAATATATATTAACGAATCTTTTTATAATAATAAGTAATAATTTAACTGCATATTAAACTTTTTTACCACAGAATTTAACATTTACTTGTTCTAATGTAAATTATCATTTATTGTGTAATAATTTCTTGTTATTTTTAAGATTTTGAAATTAATTGGATAAAAATTTCTCCATTTATTATATACATTTATTATTTATTAGTTTTATTTAGAAATAAAATAATTTATAAATAAAATATTTAGCTTCTGTTTAATTTAGGTTATATTTCTTTTTATTTTTTTTTTTTTTTATTTAACATCAGTGGGGAAGTTGTATGGATCTTCTGTTTTGGAGACCTGTCTATTATGTTCTTCCCACTGTTTAATAATTTCTCTTTGCAGAGTTTCATTCATCTATTAAGACTTGTACTAAACAAAGATTTACTTTTTTAAGGTTGTATCCAGAGTTATTTTTATCTTTTGATTAATAATTAATTATTTGGTGGTATTATCTCTTTATTCGGAAAAAATGTGTGGATGCTGTTTTTTTTAGTACGGGTGGCCATTGTACTATAATGATCCAGCCAGCAGCCATACCAGGTGGTGATGTTACAATGTAATTCGGAACAAACATCACACTAGCTGTGATGTTTGTCTCCTTATAAATCTATTTGCTGTTTGCTTTATTCTTGTTTAACAATTTTTAAAAGAACACTACACCAAATCGACTTACACTTCCGCCACTATTTTCAAAATCCCCTCTCTCTCAGGAAAGAATTTGGTCATACATAGTTTTAAAATTGTTTTGTTTGATATAAGTTGTGTATAGACCAAACAAGAAATTTTTTTTTTTTTCACTATTATTTTGTGTATAAGTAATAAATAAAAGGGCCCCTCTCAGTCTGCTTTTGATGATTTGTTGATGACAATTATATGAATGAAGTCCTTAACATTAATAGCATTGATTTTTTTTTAACTAACAACGTGAAAATGATTCATATTTAACATCTCTTTCGTTTCCTCCTTCTCTCCCCCACACCCCCTTATTCCGATACTCCTCCTTGTGGAAGTGCGAACAAATATAAATAGTTTAATTACTATGTAGATGACAGAGAGCCAGATGCTTGTGTGTAAATCATTCCTTTAAGCATATCCATCGCTTTTATTTATTTTTTTAATTAAATAAAATTTGCTTCTCTAAACATTTGCAAATCGTTTTTCTTTCTTTTGTTTTTCTTTTTTTTTTTCTTTTCATTTTTTTTTTTTTTTTTTTTTTTTTTTTTTTTTTTTTTTTTTTTTTTTTTTTTTATATTTATATATATATATATATATATTATATATATATATATATTATATATATATATATATATATATATAATATAATATATATATTATATATATATATATATATATATATATATATATATATCACTTAAAAATAAAATTTGTTGCTGTTAAATTTAATGTAAACGTCGTAGCAGTAAAACATACTGTATACTTATTTTTTTACTTTAATTTTCTTTCATATTCATTATTATTATTGTTATTATTATTATTAGTATTATTATTATTTATTTATTTGCATATTAATTTATTTTCTGTACATTATTTGTAAATTTTATTTAACACCTGAATCATTTTCTGTTTGTACAAAAATTGGTTTTTGTATATTTTAATTTTGACATAAAAGTTAACCAAATTTTTATTATTTATTATAATACTAATTAATTTAATTTAATTTTTTTTTTTTTAATGAATGTAAAAATGGATGCGGATCGGTTCAAGCATGGGGCAAACTGATAAGCTTCTGTTATTATTATTATTAAGCTGCTATGCTTCTTTTCATTTTAGTTCAGTTTCGCCAGTAATGATAATAATAATAATAATAATACTAGTAATGATAATAATTTTCTAAGTCAGTTTAAGTTCTTCTTATTATTTTGAGACGAGTTTTTTTATTTATTTATTTATTTCTTTTTCTTTCTTTTCAACAAAAATTTAATGTGAGTTTCTTCATTTTGGTCATTTATCTGTTTTTCATTTTTAATATTCGTTCATAAGTTAATTGAAATGACCGTTAGTAGCTCGTTGGAGGAGAAGTTCGTCTCTTTTATCACTTCTCTCGATGTCTCATTGAAAAAAAAAAAAAAAAATTTAAGAGTTAAAATTACAGCATAGCATTAATTATTAGATGTATAATCCCAATGCCAAGTATATTTTGAGTAAATATAAATAAACGAAGGAAAAAAACTTTGTATAGGAGCCCCTCTCAAATATTTCATTTTCAGTCTCAAGCTCTCATTTAATTTCCCTATTGCATCACACCCCTAAGAAATGATCCCAGGCACATGCCATTAATTGGGCAACGTAGCATAACAACAGACTTTCAGTACAACTCTTTGTGGCAGGGCTTAGGGGTCAAGGCTCCTTGTAGCTACTAATGGAGCCATATATATATTATATATATATATATATATATATATATATATATATATATATATATTATATATATATATATATATATATATATATATATATATATATATATATATATATATATATATATATTAAACGTTTTGGCACTCCCCAAAGCATGCATTGTGGTTTTTAGTTCATATTTTTTGAACCGCTATTGCAGTTGCAGGAAGCAAGTTGCATATTTTTTTAAAAATCTCTTCTCTCTAATATATATATATATATATATATATATATATATATATATATATATATATATATATATATATATATATATATATATATATATATATATATATATATATATATATACTAAATAATTTTGCACGTTCGAAAACGATCTAATTACCATGCATGCACGGCTCAGCTCTCAAATGAGTTACTACTGGTTACCATTGAGTTACCATGTGCATTTTAATTATAGTAATTACTTCTATTTTAAATCCAGTTTATTTTCAAAAATTTAAATAAAAAAACAACTTTTGCTTACCATTGCTTCTCCCTTTGTGTAGTTGCGTTAGTCTTCACGCCATCCTCTGTAGTTTTAAGTTTATTCCTCAGCTAAAGATCCCGTTAGTTTACAAATTAAAAAAAAAAAATTAGAAATTTAGTCTAATCCTCTAATATTATATCATGAGACGATACTATTTTCAAAGTAGAAAACACATCTTTTTCTTTAAAATACAAAAAAAAGAAAGAAAAACGGTACTTTTTATTATCTCGTATCTCCTCCCCAAACTTTACTAATTTTTATTTTTAACAGTAATTTGTTTGCTCTTCCGTGATTCGCCTCCAGAGTTTTATTATCAGGTTGGTAATTGTAGAAGCCTAGTTGTCTTTAGTAATATGTTGTTATCAACCCTTTTGTTGTGCTGCTAGTCAGTGTACCCCTCCAACACCTACCCCACTCCCTTTACCCCTTCGACTCCTGCCACACGTCAATTTCTTCAAGAATTATTTTTACCTTAAAAAACGATGGTAAATTTAAAATGAAGTGTGTAGATTATGGTTAGAACAGAGGTTGGTGTGTGCCTGACTTAATAACTGCATCAATGGGAGAACTGTGGGCATACAGCTTATATTTGCTGTTGAAATGCTACTGTTGCCGCGTTACGAATTCATAGCGATGTGCCTGGTTATTCTTGTACATTTTCTTTCTGTTTTTAAAGTGCCACTTGTGTGCACGCATTTTGCATGTTTTAAGTGAAATGTGCTGGCCTTATATTATCACTGATGCCTCGACCCGCCTTCTCCTCCACTTGCCATCCTTTATTTTTATTTATTTATTTATTTATTTTTAAACGTTTTTTTTTTTTAGTGAAAAAATAAACACGGTTTTACAAAAGTTTTTAGTCACCTTATATAGTCATACTAAACGGCTAATGTTTTGCATTACAAAAATTTTTCAATGGGTGAGTAATATAACAAGTTAGTTACTAATTTAATAGTGGGCTCAATCAGGCCTTTTCTCTTTGTCTTGGGGTTTGACTAGTGTCCCGTCCGTTTACAGTTGCGAGTTATACGAGCGTTCAAGTCAACTCTCGAAGACATGGAAGATCGTCGTTCCTGTCAAAGTCTGCAGTCATTGAGAAATTCAAGGAGCCAACAAAGCAATCGACCTCTCTCCGACTTGAGTTCGTACGACGATGAATCGGCTGGAAAGAGTCCAAGTCCTGTGAATTCTGGAACTAGATGTGATATTTGCACGGGAAACCCTCGTGTTCTCAACCAGTTGGATGAATCGTCACCCACGACTGCTGAGACGGCCCCATTGATGCCCCCTGCTAGTCCCCTCAATCCCTTGGGTTTCCAGCAGACAAGTGACCACCTCAATAACGCTAATATTAAACAAAGTACTAAATGCTGCCATTTTCACCACCACACTAATATAGCTTTTGTTAATCCTACTCATCATCTTTCCACTAATCATTTCAACTTTCTTGTCTCTCAAACTATTCATTCTAACATGGCGGCTCATTCCAGTTCACTTGAACCTCCAGACAGTTACACAAAACCTTTATTATTTGAAATACCTTCACTTGTTCATGAAACAAGCATTTGACCACTCAATATTAACATTCACACCATTTTTTACTTAAGCTAAATAGTCAAGAAACAAACATATGACCAGACATGCACTGTAAACATTTTTTATTAGATTCTTTAATACTACATTTTTTTATTTATTGCTTTTTATTTTTGCATTTTTATTTTTATAATTTTTTTTTATAATAATTGTATATATATACATATTTTAATCAAATATTACCTACTGTGTTATCACCAGCAACCAGGTTTTTATTTTGTTTTTTATTTTTTTGGGGACGGTATTTTGTTTTATGTTTTGCATGATGTCCTTTTTTAAGTCTTAAGCTACTAACAATTTTATGGGAAAAATTTTTTCGTTCGTTCTATCCTAACGCCACTTTTTACTTTCTTTCTCCTTTTTCTCTCTAACTTCAAATTTATTTTCTTAAACTTTTTATTTGCTCCTTCGCAACATACAAAAAGCTCCTTATTTGTGGTGCCAAAGCTATGGTTTTTTTTAAAGGGCTAAATTGAGTGGCATATTTTTTTTCGTGTTGTGGTGGCCTTTTGATCGGCTGGAACTAAGGGATCGCACCGATGTTCTGCTTCTAACGGCACTCTTATAAAATAAACTTTCTACTTCGTTTCTGTTGCCTGGAATTGTTGGGCTGAGTGTTGCTATTGCCTTCTCATGGCATTTTTAACCTCATCATCTGGCAACATTGTGATCATGTCTACCAGCCATCTTGATGATTTTGCAACAGACAGAAATAACACTCGTGCACATCATTAACCTCTCGCGTCAACTGATATTAATCAAACCACATGCAGGGTAACTAATACACATTATATGAGTAATAATTAACTTAAATCGCAGCTAGAGGAGACGTGGTCTGCACTGCATGTTTTTTTTGTGTAGTTATTTTTTTTATTTTTTTTTTTATTCTTTTTTGTTATGGAGAGTGCCAAATAAATGCTTTTTTTTTTAAATTAATACAGACCTAAAACAAATATAGATTAAGAAATAGAAAACATGAGAATGGCAGTGGGAAATTAAATGTAATTTTTTTTTTTTTTTTTTTTTTTTTTTTTTTAAATTGCTGGGAATGATGAAATGTTCATTGCCTTTCCTGTACCTCTCACAACTACCTCGTATGAATGTGATCTTCCTTTGCTTGTTATTTTAATTTGATGGCTCCCTTTTTACCCACCCAACCCACTTCTAATAAGTTAACAGAATTGTAATACTGCAGCAACTTACAGAACTAGGTTCCATTCGCCTTTTCACCCTTTTTTAAATGCCGGAAAAGTCATTACCGAACCACCAAAATGATTTCAGTTAATTTGAATTTTTTGCTGGCCAATTTCTACCCCCAATATGTAACTAAACATTACTTTTCTTTAGCTTGGAGTATCATGTTTATCTGCGTTTAAGGATTCCGTATTACTCTAAACATTAATTTTATTAACTGTGCTGTGATAATGGTCCATTCGTCCCATTTACAATGACCATTCGCAGTACTCTTTTTATTGACATTCGTTCTTAGCACGTCATTTGTTATTTTCTTGGTAGGAGGATCAGGAAGGAGAAACACATGGGGGTGAGGTATGAAACTGAGCAACTGTTCTCTCAGCCCCTACTTAGTACCTGAGCTATTTCTCAGTGAGTAAGCCACTATGGTAGACAAGTCATTAGCCAACTATTGAGATTCTTCTAGTGGCTACTAGAACAGGCCTATTTACAGTATTCACCTGCAACTCAAATCTGGCTAGTGATCCCTCCCCCCTCCCACTGTAGTTTAATTTGCAGCGGTAGTACTACAATGGGTTTGACACTTTATATATACCATAGTAAAATTTGTTTTGTGCATGAAAATGTGTTTCTTCTCCAACGGTCCTGAAGTCACTTGATCGTGAGTTGGTGTCCTGAGTGTAGGAACGATAACTAAAGTTTATAATAATAATAATAAAATATATCTTTTATCTTTTTTAAATATTAAAAATAATAATAATAAATAATAATAATCCTGCGTGACCCTGTAATAATTAGGTCAACCCTTTGGAAAATGTGGACACCCTTTTTTCTTTGTCTGTAGTTTTTAATATTTAAAATCCACTACCGCTGCTCTATCCCCTGCACAAAACAGATGTATATACACTGGCCTTATGCCATAAAAATAATAACATTTATATTCTTAATATTAATTATAATAAAAATAATAATGATTTCAAATAGAAAGCAGCATCTAATGCTGTTAACGCTGCTGCTGCGATAAAGGTGTGTAGAAAACAAGGCTGCAAGCTCCGCTGAGGGATATACTAATAAATTATCTGTTAATTTTATTAACATAAATGTCCGGTACCATCTAGAGACAAATGATTGCCCTTGTCTTCTATGTACCTTCCTATCTAATATAACCCTCGCCAGCTGTTAACCAAACACCCGTAGCTACCTGGTCCTCACTACTATTATTTTCATGGTTCAGGTCATTGGAGGCACGTTGCAGGAGCGGCTGATACCCGTACCATATAGCAAGACCTCCACAGACCAGGCTGTAAGCTAACACCTCTTGTCTTTCTCTAGTTTCGTTATTGACTGTGATTGCTAGCTCACTTCCCCTTTTATCTGTTGTTCTTGTTCTGTGCTGCTAGCTTTTTTTTTTTTTTTTTTTTTTTTTCTTCTTTCTTAAAGCATAGGTTGGTTACCTGACTGCTGTAATCACAATGGTAAAGTTAATTGTAAAATGATATCAGATGAACCAGCCTATGGTAACTTAGAACTGTCTCTTACACAAAACCATCACCACTTCCTCTAAAAAAAAAAAATTATATATATATATATATATATATATATATATATATATATATATATATATATATATATATATATATATATATATATATATATATATATATATATATATATATATATATATATATAGTCCATGTAGTTTAAAATATATCCTAATGTTCCAATAATTTTTCACACATTTTAAATCTAAAATGAGAAAGCATGATTTTAATCTCAATTAACACTTATTAAATATTGTGTAAGAGACCCTTTGAACTAGAGTAGATGTAGAATAGCTTTGTTTTTCAATTTAATTTCTCATCGTTGGCATGCCCTCATCATTTAGTTATTATAATCATTATGGGTGAAATACATAGTGGATGGCCTGTTCTTTAATATGCCCTTTGTGTTGCTTGAGAATTTTGTTAAAAAAAATTTTTGAAAACAAAAATTCAAACAAACTCGATATTCAAACGAGGAGTTGTTCCAGTGGACTTTGCAATACTAATAATTAGATGCCGTTAGGAAGGGAAACCAACTATTTAACAGGTGATTTTAAAATCTTAACTAATTCTGTGAGTCTTAAAAAAAAAAAAAAAAAAAAAAAAAAAAAAAAAAAAAAAAAAAAGACCCTTATCTGATGAGTGAAGATAGCAGAGAAGTCGCTCTTACGTACGTTGTAAGCCTTTTTTTAAAAATTTTTTTTTTATTTTTTTTTTATTTCATATCCTAAGTGTAATTTTAGGTTTAAAGGTGGGCTGCTTGCTCTGTTTACCTCATTCATCATTTCATTACTTTTTTTTACATACTGTTATATATATATATATATATATATATATATATATATATATATATATATATATATATATATATATATATATATATATATATATATATATATATATATATATATATATATATATATATATTATATATATATATATATATATATATATATATATATATATATATATATATATATAATATATATATATATATATATATATATATATATATATATATATATATATATATATATATATATATATATATATATATATATATATATATATATATATATATATATATATATATATATATATATATATAGTGAGCTAGAGAGTCTAGCATGCATGTAGCATAACATATGTAGTCTAATCCCACAAGCCTGTTTCCAACATACAGTGCCCACGGTCTCCGGCTGCTACTGTGTTTGTTTTTTTTTTTTTTTTTTTTTTTTTTTTTTTTTTTTTTTTTTTTTTTTTTTGTTTTTTTTTTTTTTTTTTTTTTGTTTTATTTTTATTATAATATTATATATATATATATATATATATATATTATATATATATATATATATATATATATATATATATATATATATATATATATATATATATATATATTGCACGCCCTGCGTAAGTATTTTCTTCCTACTAATATTTTTGTTGTATATACTCTACTAATTTTCTACTGATTTGTTTCATATTTTCTGTTTTGGCACTAATTCTTAAGCTGTATTGAGTCATTTAAATTGAATAACCGATCCTACTTGGCATGGGATTTATTTTGCAGTTAGCATGATTATGACCCGCTTGTGTGTGCTGACGATGGACATTTGTTTGCTATTGTTGCAAAGATACTATTTGCTCCATGGTCGGCGGCAAAGCACACTTATTTGTAAATGTTCACGATTTATATATATATATATATCAATTATACATATACTTTTATGTTTATTTTCATTCATCTTATGGAAAATTTCGTGTATGTAATAAAGTTCATTATTAAGTTTGCCTTGGACAGTTTAATAACTCATTAGTTGCCTACGATGTTTACTTATGTTAAATGTAAATGTCCAAGGATTGAGGTCCTCGGAATAGATTTCTCTGATTGGTGTCCTTAATTTTTTTTCCAGATTCGAGTAGTTAATGCTTTTCGACAGGGTCTTGATGCGCGACCTTCAAATCCGAACCTGGCGGCCGTATTGAAGAAGCAATCGTCACTCAGCAAGCGTTTATCACAAGGATCATCTCTTGAGTACGCCGACATGTGCCCCGACCCAGAAGAACTCACCGTGCCCGAAATCGATGTGGAGCGACTCTCATCTCACAGTCACACAGAGACGGCCGTGTAGTCAATCTTACTCCTCATCCTCCTCGTCTCCTTCAATTTTTTCCCTTCTCCAGAAACCAAAACTCATCTTCTGCAGTCGGTCGTTCTGTCATCATCATCTGCTCGTCTCGTCGTCATCGTCTTGGCTTTGCACAAGGACAAGGAATGGCTGTCTCTTCCCCTAAACTTGAAAGTCACGTTTACACTAGCTACTGCAGGGCAAAATCGCAGTCCATACAATCTCGAATAAAACTGAGCGTGGCTGTGAGCCAATGATATATTGTTGTGCATTCACCACAGGCAGAGTGCCTCGTTAAATAGCCTGCGGTGCCCCCATTCGCTCCCATAGTCAGTATCCCAAATACAGGGCTAAAAGGGGTGAAAGTCATTCCCATATCAGGACTGATCTAAAATCAGATCTGTTCTTTGTGGGCACATTCAGTGACCCCCATTGAAAGCGCAAAACTTCACACCAACTGCTGGATGTGTGCTTGCCAGGACTAAACCATGTGTACAGTGCGCTAGCTATTGTTTCACATGTCCTACTGTTAATAGTCTTGTGTATAGTAAGGGTTGTTATCGCATAGTCTACCAATTATATTAATGGTAAAGGGACTTTGCCAGAGGGTTAGATCTGTTGAACATTATTTGGATATATATATATATATATATATATATATATATATATATATATATATATATATATATATATATATATATATATATATATATATATATATATATATATATATATATATATATATATATATATATATATATAGCGAAAAGTTACGAACCTTCTAAATTAATAAATTTGTGGACTTGTATATTGATATATGTTTTTCAGTTCTTGTTTTCTTAAGGAATCATGTTGGCTGTTCCTCAAGATAGAAATTTTATCAAACTTTTTTATTATCATTATTTTTTAAATACAATTTTTTTTTTTGTTTTGTTAGCCAGTATTGTTTGGAATAAGGAGTGAATGGAAAAAAAATACGTTCTCATTTGAGTGATTTATTATTATTATTTTTTTTTAATATAGCTTAAGTGGTGTAAAATATTATAATAATAATAATGTAATAATAATAATAATAATGTTATAATTTTTGGGTATTACAGCACATACCAAGCCTTAAGTTAGCCTTGGCTGCTGTTAATAATCCTTTTTATGCCGCATTTCACGGTTTAGAAAAACGTTTTCCATTTATTAATATATATATATATATATATATATATATATATATATATATATATATATATATATATATATATATATATATATATATATATATATATATATATATATATATATATATATATATATATATATATATTAAAAATGAAAAAAAAACGTCTTTTTTATTATACAATAATTGTTTACTTTTTAAAATTACTAGGATGGTGATGCTTATTATAAAAATTTATTACGTAAGGAACATATTTACAAAAATGTCTGTTATGTAAATTATACACACACATTCATATATATATATATATATATATATATATATATATATATATATATATATATATATATATATATATATATATATATATATATATATATATATATATATATATATATATATATATATATATATATATATATATATATATATATATATATATATATATATATAATATTATAAAATATATATATATATATATATATATATATATATATATATATATATATATATATATATATATATATATATATATATATATATATATATATATATATATATATATATATATATATATATATATATATATATATATATATATATATATAACCAGTTTTCTTGTTGATATGATTTAGGATATAATAATAAAGCCAATGACGATAACTTTTCCACACCTTATTCTCATCGGCTTTGTTTTACCCCCCCTCCCATCTCAGCTTTGTTTTATATTTCTTACTCTTACTCTTACCCTCTTTCTCTTTCTTATCATGCCTTTAGTCATCGCGCCTTTTGGCCACCTTACAAATCTATTATTATTATTATTATTATTATTATTATTATTATTATTATTAACATTTGGAGTTGTGAAAGCAACTCATCCTCAAGTCACCTCTCGTTCGTTACCTTTGTCCTCGTTTTGTCGCGGAGGTGATCTGGGATGAGTATGAGTATGAGTGCGCGGCCTCGATCCTCCTTTTTAGGTGTGGCAAATATGCATTAGTCTTAAGGACATTCTCCGCTGGGCTGTTCACCATACGTTTCACAAAAAATATTGTAGTTTAATAGAAGCAAATTATTATTATTATTATCATTATTATTATCACATAATTGTTATTATTATTATTATTATTATCATAATCATTATCAAATTCGTTTTTCTTGTAGAAGGATATAAAGAAAATTTTTTCTAAAGTGTTGTAAAACCAATAAATGTAATTGTAAAGTGGTAGTATATATATAATAAATTAAAAAAAAAAAAATTAACCACATTTAATGACTATTTTTGTGATGCTCGTATCTTATTAATAATAATAATTATCATCATAATTATTATTATTGTTATTACTATTATCATTGTTATTATAATTATTAATATTATCATTATTATTATCATTATTATTATTATAAAAAATGAAGGATTAAAATCATTATGAGAAGATTGTCAGCAAGATCACCTTGTTTTTGTTTTATTGTTTAAAAGAATTTATGAATCTTTAGATTACTAATTTTATTTGTTTACGATTATGAAAGTTTTGAAAGAATGGCCTTGTACTTTTTCTCTTTGTCCATTATCTAATGTGTATGGATGCGTGAGAGAGAATGCGGGGGGGTATTTGGGTCTTGCGAGATAATTTGAAGGAGTACTCCATTGTTATATAGGTGTTCATGACTGCCAAGCATTTAATTCATTGTTAGAAAAATAAATAAATAAAAATTAAAAATTTGTTCTTTATAATTTCTGTATACGTATTTTATCATTATTGGGATAGTCCACCCTGATAAATACAAGAAAGAAAAATAATAATAATAATACCCCGGGCAGAACACGTGACTCCGTTTTGTTCGTTCTCGGCGTGACCCAAACACCCTTTCGCATTATCAAGTATTTTAGAACTTTTTTTTTTTCGTGGATATAAAACAAATGGCTTCTATTGTTAATAGAAAGAAACATTACTTGTTGCGTTTGTTAACTTTAAAAGAAAATACAGGTTTTCAAGAGTCTCATTATTCTTACCTCCTTGTTCGCCCAATATTTAATTTAAAATTATTATTATTTGAGGAAATAATTATATAGAGTGATTAAAATTAGAGTTATGAAAATAGATAATGAAGCTTGCAGCTGCAGAAAAAGAAAATGATTATTAAATGGAACTTGAACCGAAAAACTGCTTTAGGAAAACTCAAATTTATGCAGATTTTGAAAAGAAAAAAAAAAAAATAGGAATGTTGTAAAAGGGTATCCAATTTAGTTTGCGAGAAACAATTGAGAAAGAAAAAATTTTAAAACTGAAATATTGTTTAAAAGGGTTTAACGAGAAAGGGAATTTCTTATTCAAGTGAGACTGTTATAGAATTTAAGTTGGATTTTCTGATTTATTATAAAACAAGATTTTGAATCTTTCTACAAAATTGACATTGTGTCAATTATGAGTGACTCATCTGGCAAAAGCTTTTAAAAATGAGTCGAATGTTTGGGTTAATGTGATAGAGGCACTTATTTGTATGTGAATAGTATTTTAATAAATTGTTATTAGCTTATATATATATTTTAAATGAACTATAGGGGATAAATGTTAAAATTAGGGGGTTGGGTTTTATGAAAATAATTCAGTACATTAGAGAAAAAAATATGATAGTTATTTCAAAATGCTTTATGACTTAGGTTTGTATATAGTTTCTTAATAGAGAAAGTTAGGAAAGGAGGGAAGAAAAGTTTTGATGGTACTAAAATAACAATAATACAATTGGTCATATCAAAAAAAAAAAAACCTTGGGAATGAATAAAAGGCTTTATAAATCTGACAGGAAAAGGAAACTGAAAACATTAATAAGTAAATAACTAATTCAATAATGATTGAATTTAGCTTTAAAAATTTATAAGCCTATAGTACACTACGCTCGCAACTAAAAATCGGTAAAAAAATTTTTTGAGGAAGTAGGATAGAACGAATATTTGGTTATTTTGTTTTAGGTAAATTTTATTTTATATAATGTCAATTTTTCTTACTATCATTTACTTTGCTAATTAGATACTTCATTGATACCTAAGGGTGGAAACAGTAAATGTATGTTTTAGGATGTAGTTTCTGTACTACCTTATTATTTTTCAGCATTCGCAGTTACATTTTTATTATTTGTTTGCACTTTGTCACTTAGTTTCATAAATCTACTGTCTTTTCAGAGTACAATAAACTACGAACATCTAACATCCTATAAAACTTTTATAAGTATAAGGAATATTTTTTTTCTCATGTTGAAATAAAGGCCAGTAGTCTCCGGTTTTACTTTCTTGAAAAGTAAATAAATATTTGCATATTCGATGATATCACTGTCTGTAGTTAGTTTTGCCCTGAATCTTATTGTAAACTGCCGTGAATTCCCAGTATTAACAAATTAAATAGTTTATATATTTAGTCTTATTATTATTATTGTATTATCAGTCCTGTCTTAGTTGTGGCTGAACTCTCATAGTCTTTGCGAAGACCCATCTAATTTGTTACCTAAATTGAATGAAAAACATCCTTTTCCCTCTGTTAGCTGCTCATTTTTTCTTTTGAAAAAAGTCTTTAGTAATGCTATAGCGCAACCCGGATAAGCTGCATCTTCACGAACAGCCCAGGTGAAGCTTTAAAGTCTATCCCTTTCATTTAGGTTTCTGCAGCTACGAATAAGCCGGTATCGGACCCCTACCAAAATGAAAATCTGCTTCTTTTCGCTATTATCAACAAAAACCAATTGGTAGGTTTCAGAATCCTAATGAGATAGGCATTTCTATCTTCGAGTTCAACCATTCACTCGGATGTAAATGACATAGTTCGAACCACCACTCGTTACAAAACTCAAACGACCCACACACACACACACTCATATATATATATATATATATATATATATATATATATATATATATATATATATATATATATATATATATATATATATATATATATATATATATATATATATATATATATATATATATATATATATATATATATATATATATATATATATATATATATATATTCCATTCGAAGTGTTCTTTTGTTTTGATAATTTGTGACACTTAGAGAGTCAGTTTCGCTGTTTCTGCCTTTGTGAGTCGTAAATGACATCCTCTTTTTGAAAGTCGAAAATAGTTCAGTTGGTGAATACTTCTTTGAAGCAATTGTCATTTAAAAATTATCATCTTGTGCTCTAAAAATAATAATTTCAAGCGTTGAATCTTTAAATGTGTTAAGAACTAGCGTCTCTTTGTGTTGTTGCTTCTGGTTTGTCGCCATTCCTTTATTTCAGCTAGGGAGACCGAAGGTTCTGTCATACTTTATTATAAATTCAATTATTGTGTTTGACCTTTTCATAAAATTCCCTAATGTTTCATTCGTCAAAAGAAGCTAAGAAGTATTTATTCCTTTTATTATTAGTTTTTTTTTTTTTTTTTTTTTTTTTTTTACCTCGCCTCTGGTGGGCAAGGGCTAGTGGCCTACCAAAATTTCCTCCATAGTTAGGGGGAAAGACGAAAAACTGGTCAAATTAAAGGCCAACGTAACCTGATACACGACGTTTGAAGGTGTGCAAGCCATATGAAATTGGGGAAAATAGATAAAGGGAGTGTGCACCAGACTTTACCAGTAGAGTACATGTAGGATTGAACATAGCGGTTAAGTCTGGGGTCAGAGAGTTCAGAGAATGGATGAGACTGTGTAGAAAGACGAGTCCTTCTCAATGGAGGAGGTATGCGACGAGAGAGTTCAGTGTCCATTGTAATAGCGATAGTTTAGAGAAAGTGACGCAACAATTCGACGGGCAGAAAGAGACTGGAGAGAATTATTGAGAGCAGGAGAGTTAAGACGAAAAGCCCTAGACTCCACGTTCTCAAGGATAGCTGCATGAGTGGAACCACCCCAGATGCCAGACGCATATTCCATTCAGGGGCGAACAACACCCCTATAAAGAGCAAGCAACTGGGGTGGTGTGAAGAAATACTGAAGGCGCCTCAGAACACCTAACCTCTTAGAAGCTTGTTTAGAAAGAGAGGTAATGTGATCTTTCCAAGAAAGATCACGAGAAAAAGAAACGCCAACAATATTAAGGAGAGATGAAGGCCTGATTTGAGTGTTTTCGAAGAAGATATCATAGTTGTGTGGAAAATTGTGTCGAGTAGAGAGGTGGAGCAATTGAGTTTTGGTGGCACTGAAAGCAACCATGTTCTCTCTGCCCCAATTTGAAATGCGAGATAAATTAGAGGTCAGCTGCTCCAAAGATACCTTCCCTGCGTCTATTACCTGTTGTTGAGAGGGGCGCCTTTCAAATTGAAAAGAGTAATGAAGGGTGGAGTCATCAGGATAGGAGATGAAGTAACCAAGAGGTCATTAATGAAAAGCAGAAAAAGTGTTGGGGATAGGACAGATCCTTGAGGAACACCACTATTAATAGATTTAAAGAAAGAACGATGGAAATCAGAGAGAAGGATAAATTCCGAAAGAGGGAAGTTTGGAAATCAAAGCTTTGTACCAGACTCTATGAAAAACTTTCGATATGTTTAGCGCAACAGCAAAAGATTCACCGAAATGCCTAAGGGCGGAGGACCCAGAGTCAGAGAAAAGGGAAAGGAGATCACCAGTAGAGCGTTTCTTATGAAGGCCATACTGACGATCAGAGATAAGATTAAAAGAATTGAGATGTTTTCAAATCTTCCTGTTTGATAGATTCGGAAACTTTAGAAAGAATGGAAGTTAAAGAAATGGGACGGTAATTAAGAGAGTTGAGAGGGGTCCCCCTTCTTCGTCACAAGCTAAATGAGTGCATGTTTCCAGCAAGGAGAGAAGGTTGAAGTAGAAAGACAGACGAAAATGTTTACCAAGGCAGGGTGCAAGCTCTGAAGCCCAAGTTTTGAGAACCCCAGGAGGGATACCATCAGGACCGTACGCCTTCTTAGTGTTAAGCTCAGTGATAGCAGAAATTACATCTTTAGAAGAAATTACAATTTTAGGCATAAATGAGTTTGAGGGGGTTGAAGGAGTAGGAACATCTCCGGAATCGTCTAAGGTTGAATTAGAAGCAAAAGTTTGAGCGAAAAGTTCAGCTTTAGAGGAAAGCAAAAAGGCAGTTGTACCGTCAGAAGATACTAAAAGAGGGAAAGAGAAAGAAGCAGTTAAGAGTTGACATTTTTTGCAAAATGCCAGAAAGGACGAGAGGAAGAGGAACTAGAAATATTATTGCATTTGCAACGGAGAAAAAGAGTTTTTGGTATCTCTAAGAATAGATTTTGCACAATTCCGGGATGAAACATGAGTTTCTGGAGTTTGAAGATGACGGTAGTCCCTACGACGGACAGCACGAGAACAAGCAAAGTTAAACCAAGATTTGTTAGGTTTAGTAGAAGAGAAAGAATATGGAATGTACCCCTCCATGCCAGAGAGAATCACCTTGGTAATGCACTCTGCACACTCAGAGGGACTCCTTCCACAGAAACTGTAATCATTCCATGGAAAATCATGAAAGTACAACCGCAAACCAGACCAGTTAGTGGCACCGAAATGCCAGAAACGTCTCCTCGCCGAAGACTTGAAGAGACAGAACAAGATACAGGGATAAGATGATCGAAAAGGAAAGAGTTTAACAGAGTAAGGAGAAGGATAAGAAGTTAGGAAAAGATCAAGTATGTTGGACTCATCACCAAGACGGTCAGGGATACGGGTAAGAAGATGCACCAACTGCTCAAGGTTATTTTGGATAGAAAATTGGTAGGCGAGTTCACCAGCTGGATCATGAGAGATAGATGAAAGCCATTGGCGGTGGTGAACATTGAAACTACTATCCATTATCCACAACTTCTTCATTTTATATATATATAAAAGAGAGAGAGAGAGAACCCACCAAAGTTCAAGCTTAAAGCAAATCTCTCATGTGAACACAAGCATAGGCGCAGATTTTAAACACAACAGAAAAACAAACCGAAAATACCACAGAACATAGGTGGATGATGAAAAGGAAATATCATAACGAGCAAGCGGAGAATTCCTAATCTGAACATAAATTTTGTAGGAAAATAAGGCTCCTATAGTTATATGAAATCGCAGCAATAGTGATAATATGAGTGAAGTTAACTCTCTCGAGCATCAGAAGTGTGGTAGGCATAGGAAAACTATAGTGCGCAAGCGACTAGTCTCAGACACAGATAATTAGAAAGCAAATAACAGTTTATTAATGATTTAGTCTTTTACTCGATCCTTACAAAAAGATAGATAGAACTAGAGTACCTTTCTCCAAGATATGAGAACAAACAATATTCGATACAAAGTTTCCAGCGACTCAAATTTAGCACATAGGTAAAAGACGTCGGTAAATCGATACAAATTCCAAATCTACAATGAATCACAATGAATTAAATTGTTAACCTCTTTAAAAAAAAAAAGTATATACCAGAGGTATTTAAACGGGGGAATTGAATTTTCATGTAGCCGAGTTCTTTTGAGTAAAAAAAATAATTGTAGAAACTTCAATCAGAATGAGTAGTTGCCAGTTGGATATTTCCATAAAATTATATTTTTTTTCATTAAAATTCTGTAAATAATTAACTTCAAATATTAATTAACATTATATTAGTTGCGTTTTGATAGTTAAGTTTTTCCCTTAGCGCTCGTTTGGATTTATATTTATTCGAGTGCACAATGTGCGTTTTACAAATTTGCAAAAATTTTCCCAAAAACTATTTTTTTTAAATTTATATTAGAAAGGTTAACCACACCTATTATATATAGGTTTAAAATTCTTATATAAATGTTAAAATGCAATAATACTTTTTCAGTTTTAAATTACTAATCTCGACTTAATCCTAATAGCATTTTAATTTACATAAAACTCGCAAAAGAATAAATAAAAATAAATTAAAGCTTAAAAAAAAAATTCTTTCAAATTATGTTAATTGTTCACCTTGGATTTAAAATGACTTATCAATTAATATTTAAATATTAAAACACGTTAATAAAATTTTTAAGTAAAACAAAAAAACAAAAAAAAATGTAAAGATTCAGATTTTTTTTAGTTGTGGTAAAAATTTAACTTACATTTCAAAATATAATACAAAATTTATTGTTGAAGCTGGTTGTTCACAAACTTGATTGGTTTTGATTTTATTCCTTAAATATTAAGGTATCTAGGTTATACAGAATCAAACACAGTTAGGGTGGGGTCTAGTAAATCTGTACCAAGAATCGAGTTATAGGTAGTGTGAAATATAAATATCTAAAGGATCAGAAATATTCCAATACACTGGAAAAAATTAAATTTTCTAGGTGGAAACTTCTTATTGCGAAGCTTGTTTAAAAGTTTTGTGCAAAAAGAAAAAGTTAGTGAACGTGTGGAACTATGGTTAGTGGTTAACAATATTTAAGATCTAGTTCCAAAAAAAAAAAAAAAAGTACCTTTAAAACATAGTTGCTAACAAAAACAAAACTAACATCTTTAAGACATAGTACCTAATAGTCTCATAAGATTTAAAAAACAAAGTCAAAGGAATTGGTGAAAAGTTTTCCAGACTTTACTACAAAAGTAAATGAAAGAATGCGTTTAGCGGTTGTGTAGTCAGATTGCAACAAGGAAAATGTAAGAGTGAAAAAATAGCTACTTGTGAAGATGGAGCTGATAAATTTTTTTACCCATTCTCTATAATAATCTTGGGCGTTAAAAGCAGATTTTCTTTCGAAGATTAGGCTTTCTACGCTCTTTCCAGTACCATCTTTTAACAAGATGGTACTCGAGTGTTTCAAACATTCCCACCCACAACTTAACAAATGCGCTCATACTTATGAGAACTTTATTGATAAAGTCTGGAACGCACTTACTCATTACACACGTTGGCCGTTCTCTAACAGACACAATCGGCAATGGTTCTAGTCCTATTTGTTTGAAGTTTTGTTTTATCGACTTCCTTTAATTCTACACTTTTAAACACCTTGTATTGGAACTTGACCGTTAATTAAAAATACTGAATTTTGTTTTCCCCAAACTCTGTAGGTTTAATATATTTCTCAGTCCCTTTTCCGTCAGGATAGATATAGAAAAGTATCGGAAATAATAAAGAATTCGGCTGTACTTGCGTTCCAATGAAAGATCCGATAGAAACTGGAACGAAGACTTCTTCCTAATACTGCTAAGGTAATAATTCAACTCTTTCATTATATCTGTTCAGTGTTATAAATTAATTTTAAAGTTTTAAATATAAATAAATTATACGTAATTAAATTTTCAGATCCATAAAGTAATCCTCTACAATTTTAGAATGATTAAAATCAAGTTTAAAATTTTTCAGTAACAAGATACACTTTTCATAAATTAAACAGTTTTCTATTCGTCCACTTTTTACTAAATATGTAGTTTGTTTAAAAATTAAGAGAAAACGCGTTCTATTCGTGACAAAGAGCGGAAACACCTCAATTTTCTCGGGAAAATGACTTCGCCATCCAAGTTTTCTTGAACTTTTTTAAAGATACTTTTGGAGGTGACTAAATTCCTCCTAAATATTTAGATTTAAACAAATAATCTCGTTCCTACCATTCGTATCTCGATGTTTATATGGCACTTTGTCAATTTTTTAGATTTAATAAATGTGTTAAAATATACTGTGATATTCAAGATCTATAAATTTTAGTTTTATACGAAAGAAAAAAAAAACAATACTAGTAGGCTACTACATAAGCAACAGTATAATAAAGCCTATTAGAATTTTTTTTCGGTAACGTTATTTCCTCTTAATTTGTCTACATAGGCTTTATTATTTTATTTTGGCAGCCTATAATTCTCTTACAACAAAGTATTCATGATCTTGTGTCAGTAGAACATTTTGAGAGCCCAGCCGCCATGTCGAATTGGAATCAGCTGACTTAAAAACGTATATTAGAAAATTTTGGAAAACCATTCTATTGTACAAAGCGTAAGATACTCTAAATAAAGCTCTTACAAAAATGGCGCGATAGTAAATTTTTAGAAAGTATAGCCTAATTTCCTAAAAATTTAGTGGCCCGCCATTTTTAGACCTTTTTTTAGTGCATCTTACGATTTGCACAATAGAACCGTTTTCCAAAATTTTCTAAAATATCATGTTTTCGAGTCAGCTAATCCCAATTCAACATGGCGGTTGAGATCTCAAAATCTTCAACTGATGCAAGATCTTGGATACTCTGTTCTAAGAGAATTGTAAGCAGCCAAAACAAAATTTTGACAAATTAGTAGAAATAACGTTACTGAAAAATATTTTCAAATAAGTTTAATTAAACTGATTGCTTATGTAGCTTACTAGTATTCCTTTTGTTTCGTATAAAACAAAAATTTATAAATAGTCTTGAAAATCTATTTTAACATTTATTAAAATAAATATAAAAATGTGACAAAAATGACACTTAAACATAGAGATACAAAAGGCAGCTACGAAAATGGGTTGGTTTATATCTAAATATTTCGGAGGAATTTAGTTATTTTCAAAAGTATCTTCAAAAATCGTAAGAAAACTTAAATGACGACGACATTTTCCCGCGAAAAATTTGGATGTTTTCGCGCCTAAAGTGACAAATAGAAAGCTGTTTTCCCCCAAATATTTAGGAAACAAATATTTAGTAAAAACTGGACGAATAGAAAACAGATTTAGTAAGTACTTTAGTGTTAATTTTTAGGATTTTAAACTATAATTTCAAAAAAAAAAAAAAAAAAAAAAAAAAATTTTTTGACAAATTTTCATAGTAGTATTTTTTCTCTATGGCTACGGTTACAGTGAAAGAGCGCTTGAACATTTAATTTGACCACCTTTTTACAATTAAGTTTTTTAATTAATTAATTTTAATTAAATTCTCAAACTACTTTGAATTTTTTTCAAATTTCTATGAAAGACAAATATGTTCGAAAATATTCATTCACTATCTGTCAAAAAGTGTACTTTTTATTTAAGAATTTAAACTTTACAAATTATATATTAATGGAAAAAAATTAAAAAAATTAAAAAAAAATAAAAAAAAAAAGTTTGTACTGTAACTGTAGACTAAAATTTAAAATTTTATTTCCAGTGTATAACACCAACTTCAATCGAAAATCTACGAGAAATAACCAAAAAGACAAAATTGAAATCTGTTTGGAGATGAATGGAATATAATTTATTTATCCTTTTTAGTATTTTTACCATAAGAAAAATAATTATTATTATATCATTACTTTCATTACCCTTTCTCATTCGAATAAAATATATTACAAAAAAAAAGGTTTAAAATTACTTTTCTCATTAAATATAATAGCGGGAAAAAAATATAATTTCAAAATAAACTTTAATATGAAGAGAATGTTTTGATCACAGTTTTGGTTTCAAATACAACTTCTCCAGTCATTTGAGGTTGATAAAATGCCAAAGATCAACTGAAAAAGGAAACACTCTTATTACCCTTCAACGCTATTTGCAATAAGAAAAAAACTTAAATACAACTTAGTGGTTTCATTCCAAAATCTAAACAATTAAAATTATTTTCTAATATTTGATAATCTTTTAATTACTTTCATATTAGAAAAAAAATTACATTTATTTTAAATTGACAAACGTCTATGGTTATTAATCATAATTTTTCATCCTATTTTGGTTTAACATTTATCATTTATGATGTTTCACTTTACAACATTTCAAAATTAAATCATCCCCATTAAAATAAGACGTAATCAAATTCGGACACATTTGCAAGTTTATATTCCACTGCAACAAGAATCAGACAAAAGATTATTTTCAACTACTCAATGTTCTTGCTTCAAAGACAAGAAAAATAGTGGTAATTTATCCAAACTAATAAAAAAATGCTTTCTTACCCTTGGGATCCACAGGAGCTGGTTGCGAAGGTTCAGGGGTTTTCTGTATTATTTTTTCGGCTTCTTCAGTCGTAAGCTTTGTTTTGGCAAAAGGAAAAGTAACTGATGAAATATTTAATTCGCCTGGATCAGATCTTCCATCAATTAAGGCGCGCCACTGATTGTGCGTATCGAGAAGGACCTGCAAAAAAATAATTTAAGAGCATCATAAATTACTGTAATAAATAATCTGTATTTTTTTATAATCACTAGGAGGGGATAAACTCCACCAGATTTTGTCAAAGTGATATTTTATGTTTTTCACAGTTAACCAATCTTTAAATTATGAAATACGATTTTCTCAAAACTGGTACTCTTAACTCCTGTTAATTCTTGTATACTTTCATTTATTTTCTAATTCCGATGCAAACTAATCTCACAAACGAGGTTTTCACGAAAACTATTTCTATCTAAATCATCACGTTTTAACTCATCTGTTTTCTCCCAATCCTTTACCCATTTTTTTTTTTTTTCAAAACTCTTCACATGCTATTCTATGTCGCGCTCAAACACTTTCTGCTTCAATTCCTGCATTTCTTTGAAACTTTTTACAATACTTTTCCTTATCCTCTTAGACGTTCATTTTCCCTGACTGGTATTAGTAAATCAATGTTCCCCCCTTCCATCTATTTCCTTTCCATTCTTTATATAATTATCATCACTTACTCTTAAAGATGAGAAGCACTTAAATTCTTTCTCGCCCTTATTCAGAAAAAAAGGTCATTAATTAGGTGACCGCTCAAGGATTGCTCAATACATAATCACATTAAAAGAAAAAGCAACAAATTAAGAGAAATCAATTTAAAAATTTACATGCTGAAGGAAAATGGAAATGCAAATAAATTAATAATAATAATAATAATAATAATAATAATAATAAGAATAATAATAATAATAATAATAATGAAGTAAAAAAGCAAGATGGTAAAATTAAAAGGATAAGAAGTTTGCAATATTTTGAAAAGAAAGAAGAAAAAAAAAAAAAAAACACTGAAACCTTATGAATCTTAAAACGAACTAAATATTATCAGTAACTGGAGTTTAAATTAAATGGTCAAATAATAAAATGAACTGCAAACTGAGCACATTCTAAAAATTTAACTGCACATTCTCGTGAATTTAACCGTGTTAAAAGATAAATACAACCCCCACCCATACCCCCTACAAAATCACGTTAAATAAAGCTAACTGACGTAAAAGTTGATTAAGATTTTAAGATTCATTAGCTCACGAATGTGCCCAAAAATCGACATTCTCCTAAAATACGTTTTATATCGATATAAAATCTGTAAACCTGTAAACTTATCATTCAAGAAACTGAACGGCATAAAAGAAATCTTTTAACCCACGCGACAATTCGTCCAAATATGTCTAATCTATATGTTTTTAATAAAGGACATTGTAGGATTTCTATGGTATAGAATTATATAATTCAATTAAGTATTTATTGCTTACTTTGTGAGCATATTCCCGGTCTTTAGCTTCACCGTTAAAAGCAAACTGATTTTCGGGTTTGCCATCTGGAATTTTGTAGATTCTGAACCATTCAACGGTTGCTTTTAGAAATCCTGGCATCTGCTCTTCCACGTCAGATATGTCACTAAGTTGGGGAGCCATTGGGTCGTTTATGTCAATGGCAATTAATTTCCAATCGGTTTCTCCCTCATCCAAAAGAGCGATGGCGCCAAGGATCTGAAATTTATAACATTTTACTTTAAAACTGTTAGTCATCATCAATAATCATGAAAATTACACTAGAATTTCAACACCATTAGATCAAGAGGGCTTCGACAAAATATTTACTATAGTAAAATATAAAATTCAACTTCTGCCTGATAAATTCCTTACACAAAAAATTAAGGGAAACTACAAACAGCCCATTTTAACCTGTGCTAGAAAATAAGGCTTAAGAATTTAACTTTTTTTTTTCCCATCTATAACTAAGAACCATTTCACCTATAAATAATAGCTCTATTACGAACAACACAATATTCAAATGCAAGGAAACCTTAATAATTAACTTTATTTGTAATTTAAAAAAAAAAATTTGTAGCAGAAAACTTCATTCCAGAAACAAATATATTTTAGTGTCACATGTTCATTTTACCTCGCCGCTAAACTGATGGTGCAAACCTTAATTATAGCTGAAGAGTCGTACTCAGTTTTGTACCAATACATTTCCCATCGAAATTACCACGATCTCACGACTTTCAAAAATAAAACCTCTGAATAAAAACATTGACATTTAGCTATTATTACGTTTTCAAAATTAAATTGCTCATGTCTCATCAAATTTCAAACGTTTACATGTTAACTTATAACACAACTTTACTGTATAAGATAAAAATAATATATCTTATTTCGACAGAAAAAGATAAAAACATCTTATTTCGACAGAAAAAGATAAAAATAATATATGTCTTATTTCGACAGAAAAAGATAAAAATATGTTATTTTGACAGAAAAAGATAAAAATAATATGTCTTATTTTGACAGAAAACTTTCATAACTTTCCTGATATAACTATGCAACATTGTTGAAATGTTGTAAGAAAAAAAAAAACGAAAAAATCATTCTTAGTTTTATGTATGTTGCTTATCTGTCATTCAATCCCATACAATAGAACAAAACTGAACATTCAAACTTCAAAAAGCAAAGGTTAAATTTTATATTAATCAGTTCCAAATCCAATTTATTAAATAATAATAATAATAATTTTCTTGATTTCCCTTTCTCACGCCTTTTCTGGCATTTTTCAAAATATGTTAACTCTTAAAACTTTGCTATTGCCTCTTTCCTTTCCCTATTATCTTCCGACGGCGCAACTGACGTTTTGACGCTTGACCTGAACTCTTCGTTCAAACCTGAGTCGATTGCGAAAATATTCTTCCTTTATCCACATCCAATTCATTAATGGATAACAATGCAATTTCTTTTAAAGACGCCAATTCCACTCTCCCTCAACTTAACAATGAAAAGGATTACAGTACTGATGTTGTCTCTCATGTAATGTTCACAACTTATTCTTCTGAGCTTAATTACCTCATCATCTATCCACTACCATGCTTAAGACTCCACCTTTTATTACTCCTTTCACTTTAAAAGGAGGGAGAAGGGTGGTCCTGGAGCAGTTAACTCTGATATTTCTCGTTTTTCTAATTAGTGCATCTTTCTACTCGACACAACTTTCATCATTATATATATATATATATATATATATATATATATATATATATATATATATATATATATATATATATATATATATATATATATATATATATATATATATATATATATATATATATATATATATATATATATATATATATATATATATATATATATATATATATATATATATATATATATATATATAATAAAAAAATATTTTAAGTTTGTAGAGCTTTGCATAATAAAATAATAATAATAATAATAAAATAATAATATTGCTTATTATTTCTTGCAAACTGAAATGAACTATTTTTGAGAGGATGTTTAAATTAAAAGATGTAACAATATTAAAAACTATTGATATTAAAATCTGTTTCCATATATATTTTCCATACACTTTTCAGATAAGAAAACAAAAACAAAAACAAAAATTCTTTTTTTATTAAAATGAATTTGCTATGTAAAAAAAAAAAAATTAATAATTCTGGTTTTATTTATTTTTTTTATTTGTTTTAAAAACTAAACACCCGAATACTTCAAAAACGAATACCGAATTCTCGGCGGCACATCAAACTAATTTATATATATATATATATATATATATATATATATATATATATATATATATATATATATATATATATATATATATATATATATATATATATATATATATATATATATATATATATATATATATATATATATATATATATATATATATATTTTAATACTGAAAATTTGTTGCACTGTAAAGATTACTTACCTTCACCTGTAAAACTTCACCCCTCTTAGCAACTCTATAGCCTATTTCACAAACGTCAATTGGATCATTGTCGCCTTTTAAACCAGTATCATCATCCGTATGATTAGGGTTCTCCCATGTCTAGAATTTCAAAAATGAAAAACAATCAATATAAAAAATATTTTATTTACTGCTTTGTATATTAACATAGAACTAAAGCCAGTGTCAAAAAAAAATTTAAATTGTGGATTTGGGAAATCTAGACTCAAAAAATGCCCTAATTTGAAATACCAAATACGTATATTTAAATTCTCATAATGAAGTTTTAAAAAAAAAACATTTATAATACAATAGTAGTTAATGAAGCCTAGATATGATATGTCAAATTACAGTAACTGATAAAGCAAAAATATGCGCACTGTTTGAAATCTTCTTATAGTTATCTAGGGCAAGGGTGGGCAACCTTTTTGAGAGTGCGTACCAAAATCTGCAGAATCTCTGACAAAATTTTTCCAGGTACCAATTAAAATATTTTGAGAACACAATATTTGATATATTTTAGGTATTTGAAGAACTTTTATACATTTGTATAGTTAAAATACAATAAAAGGTTGTTACAGATAATCTACTGCCGATTTTAAATCAATTTATAAATGATGCACAAAAAAAGAAAATATTTATTTCCCTTTAAAATTACATTTAAACAATCCTGAACCTTTGCCACCTTTAAAAAAAATTCCATAAATTGTTTGACGTCCCCTAAAAAAATTTATCGGCGATGACACGTTTGACACGCGTGTCAATGGTTGCCCACCACTAATTTGTTAAATTTATTTTTTTTTTTTTAAATTTAAATATCCATCAAAATTTATATTTAGACAATATTTTTTGTATTTTTGAGTTTCACAGGAAAGAAGTTTGTCCGTTTTCTAATGTCCTTCGAATTTCATTTTCAGAACAAATATGTCTGCGATATTGATGCTTCGTTTTTGTTGCAAATCTTTAATATTACTGGGATATATCGATTACCAAAAAAAAATTTAATTACCATTTATGGGTCGGGATTCGGGAAGCCCATCTAAAAATGTTCAACTGCAATGCAACAACGTCATTATACTATTTATTTTATTTTAAAATATTTTAGTGTTCGCTTTTTCAGTTTTCTTTTGTTTTATTCATTATTTTATGGGTAACAATTGTAATAAAAAAAATATTTCTCGAACTGATTCAAAGAATAAATTTTTGAGATGAGAAAGTCGCATTAAGCGCCATATTTTTTCTTAAATAATGGTATTAGTAACCCGATCTTTCGAATTCTGTGAAGAAAAATAAATATTTAATAAGTTCATTATAAATATAGAAGTATACCTGTGGAAGAGCTCCATAATTCCATATGTATCCATGATGAGGAAAACAGTTTGCGACGTATCTAAGTTTGCCTTTCTTAACATCTTGCTTAATTGGATTCAATGGTTCTTTGGTAGCAATCTGATATATATATATATATATATATATATATATATATATATATATATATATATATATATATATATATATATATATATATATATATATATATATATATATATATATATATATATACAATTTTCTACTTTATCATTTCTTTTTTTGATAAGATCCTTTAAACATTTTAATAAACTCAAGGAGGAGACTCATTCAAACTTGAAACCTCAAAACCAATAATAATAATAATAATAATAAAGCAATTCTTGTTGATGAAACTGCATTGCATAAGGGTCCTAAATTTTTGGAACAGTTGAAGAGGTCAACCCGATTAAGAAGTCTCTCACTTCACATTGGCTTAAAAAAAAAAAAAAAAAAAAAAAAATCCTGTTAAATAATCCAATATCCAAAGTTGAGACTCCCATGAAAGAAATCTTTGATAACAGCAAAGCACTTAAACGTGCAATTTTATATATATATATATATATATATATATATATATATATATATATATATATATATATATATATATATATATATATATATATATATATATATATATATATATATATATATATATATATATATATATATATATATATATATATATATATATATATATATATTATATATATATATATATATATATATATATATATATATATATATATATATATATATATATATATATATATATATATATATATATATATATATAATATATATAATATATAAAAAATAAAAAAAAAAATAAAAAAAAAAAAAAAAAAAAAAAAATAATAAAAAAAATAATAATAATAATAATAAAAAATAATAATAATGATAATACCTCCATTTTGGCATTGGTCCACCGAGGAACCTCAACTATCATGTTAAATATTTTGTTTCCCTCATTTGAAAATAGTGGAATATCGTGAAATGGAGAAATGGGACCATTGGCATCTCCTGAAAAATATATATATATATATATATATATATATATATATATATATATATATATATATATATATATATATATATATATATATATATATATATATATATATATATATATATATATATATATATATATATATATATATATATATATATATATCGGTCTTTTAAAATTATGCAGGAAAAATACGCTTTAATGGGTTTTTAAAATTCTTTTGCAAAAAAAAAAAAAAATAAATAAAAAACGGTAAAGGTTAAGAAATTGTTCAAACTTTTGAAAAAATAAATAATAAATAATATATATATATATATATATATATATATATATATATATATATATATATATATATATATATATATATATATATATATATATATATATATATATATATATATATATATATATATATATATATATATATATATATATATATATATATTACTTACTGTAATATATGGCGTATGAATCGGTATTTAAAGAACCTCTCTCTTGGATTTGAACTCGTGATTTTCCGTTAAAGGAATTAGGAATAACGTTGAAGGAATTAACTAAATCTATTTCTTGTTCTAATTCATCATAAGAATAAATTTCATCCGAGTCCAACTCCTCAGATGAGAAAAGTTCGTCGGCATCTGCAGCGCACTTCGACCCTAGAAAGCCTACGAATGACACTAATGCGCCGAGCAACAACGAGTAACGGATACCGAACATCCTAACGGGAAAAACGTACCTAATTTTTTTTTCCTTTTTTTTAATGACGTGCAATGAATATGGCAGCCAAAGCGATCTTTACAACAATCAGGTCAATTATTCAAAATTTGACAAGCCCTCTCTTTTTAAATAGATCTTTAGTTCCTATTTCATAAGCAATTATATCTAAGGCGCTGAGTAAACTGTTAAAAAAAAAAAACTATGAATAACAAATACTTCCTATGAAAATTTTACAAGCAAATGAAGACAATGAACTTCTTACGCAATAGCACAACGCTAAACTGAAACGGCAGAGCAGAGCTTTGCCCTTTTAAAATAGGATTTTTTTCCCCCTCCCCAACATAAATATGCAAGCTCGCCCGATCTGAACCCAAAGCAAGTCTTCTCTGACTTTGATGTTCCCTATAAACTGAGTTAAATATCTTTTTTTGTCTAAATAAACCCAATAAAAATAATGCAATCATAAATCTTCAAAACTAGTTTCATTCTATTGTAGGAAAAATTTAAATTTTAGTAAAAAGTCAAGGCAAATTACGAAGGGGCACACCTCCAAAAAAAAAAAAAATTATATATATATATATATATATATATATATATATATATATATATATATATATATATATATATATATATATATATATATATATATATATATATATATATATATATATATATATATATATATATAGTTTTTTTTCCTGAAAGGACAAGAGGGTAATGAATTACGGTATATTATTGCCAACTTTACGTTAATTATATCTTACATGCAAACATGTTAGTTAGTAAAGTACTTTTAAATCTTTTCACATGGGAAAATTCCCTTCTATACTTCATTTATCGTCCAAACTGCACCCTATTTCAAAAGGTCATCCAGATTTCAAACATCAGATACTATCAAATCAAATCATTATTATTATTATTATTATTATTATTATTATTTAGCAAATATCAACTGCCAAAAATATTTGCTGAGTTGCTAAAATGGCTAAGGTTGATAAAGTTAAGTGTAAATTTTAAAGCAGTGTAATTGAAAATTAATTTGGGATGGTTGTAGCAGTAATTACTAAGGTAAAAAGTCTCTAAAATTTTCTGAATTCAGTATTGTAGTATTAATGGTAACATATATTGTAAGATAGGTTTTCTCTAAAATATTTTGGATGGCCTCGGTTCGACTTAACGGAGGAGCGGGAAATTTTTTTTTGCGGTTCCATTCACTTTTATATTCACTTAAAACTAAAAATATAGAATTTCAAATTATAGTATCATTTATTTATTTAATTATTTTGCTGCGGGCAACATTTATTTTACCTACGACTCCTCCCAAGAAAAAAATTTAACCGGCTCCACATTCCTGTGGACTCGGACTAGTAACTGAATAGTTTATCGATGGATTTTATTAAATTTATTGGAGGTAGCAACAATCGTAAAATCGAATTATGCTTTCAACTTATGTTTTTCAGTTATCTGTTTATTCATACCAATAACTCTCTAGTCACATACTTTCTTCATTGAGAAGGGCTCGTACGACACGGCTTTCTACAGTCTCATCCCTTCTATGTCACTATCCTCAGACTTAACAGCTACGCTCAATCTTACATGTACTATACTGGTAAAGTTTGGAACACACACTCTTTATCTATTTTCCCCCAACTTCCTTAACTTGCACACCTTCAAACGCCGTATAATGGGGTATATCGACCTTTAATTTAATTTGACCAGGATTCCAGCATTTTCACAACTCTGGAGGAATTTAGTAGCCCTCTGGCCTCTGCCAACCAGGAGATTAAAAAAAAAATTTGCCGAATTTAAATTTTAATTTTAAAGGAATGATCATTTTAAGATAGAAAACATGGAATACATCTTTAGTCTTGATATATATATATATATGTGCTATGATCTTTCAAAATGGTTGATTTCGACATTTTCATGTATATCAGGCTCTCTAAATTAGTACAGCTTCTCTACATAACTGGCCAACGATATTCTGAGTTTATGACTTAAACTTGAGGCTTGTGAATCACAGCAAAAATTCAGTATATTTTTAGAAAACAAAAATGTTGCCGAATAATATTTTGTTTCCGATTGGCTCCCATAAAACCAGACTGTTATACCATAGTAAAAATATTACTTCGTAATTTAGATCAATGTTATAAATTTAGGACAATCACGTATCCATATTACCGCAAAAAGAAAATAAATTTAAAGTGGCTTCGTAAATAAAGGATTATTTTAATGATCAAATATTTTTTTCTTTATTTATTTTCTTGATAAAAGTTTTACAGGAAAAACGATAATATTTGTTCAAAAAATTATTTAACAACGTGGTAACTTAGATGTTTAAAAGGGCAACTTTCTAGGACACGAACTACATTAGAAAACAGTCGTTGAAGTTTGAATTTAATTAAACTCAATGCAAAAGGGCTTATCCACGTTTTGTCTACGAATCTCCATATCTATCCGACCTAATGTATATACGTATATATATATATATATATATATATATATATATATATATATATATATATATATATATATATATATATATATATATATATATATATATATATATATATATATATATATATATATTGTGGGTTATACAGCAAGGTCATTTGTAAGAAACCTTTGCAAAAGAAGACACAGGATAAAGGTGACTGATAGCACTTTTATTATGCTACTAGGGTCAGCATCAAAGATAAGAATGTCTCAAAGGACTATCGAAACTGGATATTAAAAAAATATATATATATATATATATATATATATATATATATATATATATATATATATATATATATATAATATATATATATATATATTATATATATATATATATATATATATATATTAAAATTCCTCTCCTCGAATAAGGAGATTATTCTGATATTCGGCCGAGAGATGCGAAATTTCAAATAATACAAAAAATTGTGATGACAAAGTGTGTTAGGGCAGACTTAAATAAACCTTCAGTATAAAAAATAGGATGAAGTTTTTATAGACGGATTTTAAGTTATTTTAAAAAATAAACAATGGGGTATAATTTTTAGGTACGAGAACTAAATTGAATCAGCATTATTCTCCCCCACCCCCTTTCCCCCTTTTAGTGGACAAACCACGTTATTTTCTACTGTCATTTTTTTTTATTACGAAACTTTTAAATTTCGTGTTAATTACGAACGTGACCAAAATTCAAAATACATATGAAAGTAATATTATATATATATATATATATATATATATATATATATATATATATATATATATATATATATATATATATATATATATATATATATATATATATATATATATATATATATATATATATATATATATATATATATATATATATATATACGAAGAGAATGTTAAAGAATGTGTTGTTAACAAGACCAACACTTTTAAATAATGCATTCGTAACAACGCTATCCTAATAAAAACAACAAATAAGAATCCTTAAAAGTATATAAAATTGTAATAACTGAGGAGCACGAACAATAATCATTTTCTATGTAAAAGTAACATGGGAATTTACTTTCTACTAATAAAACCCAAGAAAATAGGTTAAGAGTAAACGATAACAACGGATGCGCTATTGGGGTTAAAAAAAAAAAAAAAAATCTGAGAAATGTTCTACAATTTTCGCTTTTTAAATTTTCAATTGATTTGAAAGTTTATCAATGAAATCAAGTATTTCGTGAAAACTTACAATCCGAAAGAAAAATCTTACACATTTTTTGATTTATAAATCTTTTGAATCAAATCCATCCGGTATCTAACAAACGATACTAAATAGTTTATTTAATTCGCGTTTTTTCAACTACAGTTGGTCAAACCGTCGATTACTCTGAGCACCCTTAAACTGTGACAGCTAATAAAAAAAAATATTGGATTATAATGGTCGAGTTTGTTTTTCACGTGAACGAATGATGAATAATATACATGCAATTTATTTCCTGTTGAGCACAAACATTTTACCAATTGTTTTTCCGTTCATTATATATATATATATATATATATATATATATATATATATATATATATATATATATATATATATATATATATATATATATATATATATATATATATATATATATATATATATATATATATGTCCCGAGACATAATCTTATTCATAAAATCCTCCAATCCAACATCACAACAAATACTAAGAAATGGCTATCCAACTTCTATCAGGCAAGAACCGCCCAAATACAACAAAACGTCCATAAATCACGTACCATCAACATAAAGAACTGAGTTCCCAAGGAGCCATACTCTTACCCCACTCTATTCAACCTATACACAGCAGACCTACCACAGCCCCAAACAGCTTCCACCCGCATCACTTCATACGCCGACGACATAACTATTGCCACCACTCACGAAAGACCTCACCACCGCAACAACACTCACACAAGACTACCTAACACAACTCCAAACTTGGCTAGTAGAAAACAGGATGACGGCATCACCAAACAAATCCTCCATAACCCTCGTAACAACAGACAAACACATTCCAACACCTACCACAAGTCCTATAAACAACACCCCATACCCTTCAACAAACCCCAAAGATTCTCGGCCTAACATTTGACATCACCTCACTTTCTCCAAACACGTTCAAAATACCACCACAGCCGCAACCAGAAAACTTACAACATCCTCAAAACAGTGGCCAACACTGACATACACAACAACATACAAACCTCAATTGCAATTACAAACAATTTATACGCCCCACCATCAACTATGCCTCCCCCATCTGGTACCCTCTGCTCTCCCAAAAAAAAAACTTAACACTCCAAAAACACAAAATAAAGCCCTTCGACCATTACCGGCTGCACACCCACAACCCCTCAACAACACTTCATAACGAAACCAAAATATTACCTATAAGGAACCACCTCGAAATGATAGGCACAATTCTACAAAAACCTTCTACCCTACACCCATGTCAAAAACTCTCCTCCAACCTACCAATCAGACTAAAACAAACCTCCATCGTCCATCGGAGCTTTTACAAACGGATCCTAAATCACATTCCCCCTCCTCCCCCAATACCACAACAACCAAACATTTCACACTCAACTAAACTCTTCATATTGATCAACAGACCTCCAAATAGATCCTTAACGAACCCCCTCCCGAAATAAACCCCGATTTCCAACAACCTCCAAGAGACTTACAAATCTCACTAGCAAGATGAGATGCGGGCACCACCCAAACTTACAACATTACAAACACAATTTCAATTTAAACCAGGCAACATCTTCCACTTGTACAAGATGCAAAAGGGCCCCGGAGACCGTAAATCACTTTCTTTTACACTGTCCCTCCAACTTCGCCCCAAAATCTTCTGGGGCATCCCTTCTTTGAAAGATTTCCCACAAACATAAAATATATATATATATATATATATATATATATATATATATATATATATATATATATATATTATGGCTTAGGTGTAGATTGTTGCTGAGTTTCGATATTTTATTTTAATCGATATCCTTAACATTACGGTAGCTGTATGTCGCGGCAACGTTCTTGTATAGGTTAGGCCTCTTTTACGGCAACTTCGGTAGTTCAGGTTATAAGTCGAACTAAGTACGCTAGAGAAGTAAGTAATAATAATGTGTGTGGTTTAATAGGGCCGTAGGCCTGTATCTCGCGGCAACGTTCTTGTATAGGTTAGACCTCTTTTACGGCAGCTTCGATATTTTCGAATATCGATATTTTCTAAAAATCGAAACAGAAACAATCTACACCTTTATATATATATATATATTATATATATATATATATATATATATATATATATATATATATATATATATATATATATATATATATATATTATATTATATTTTAATAATTTAAATTTAATATTTAAATATATTATATATGTAATATATATATATATATATATATATATATATATATATATATAAGTAGACATTGTTATTTCATTTAATTCATTTGCCTTATTATTTATTATTATTATTATTATTATTATTAGTAGTAGTATTATTATTTAGTTTTCTAGCGTACTTAGATCGACTTATAATCTGAACGACCGAAATTTGCCGTGTGATACAGGCCTAACTGATTGATGGAACGTTGCCCTTTGGTACAAGGCCTATTACACACACACACACACACACACACACACACACACACACACACACATACACATACATATATATATATATATATATATATATATATATATATATATATATATATATATATATATATATATATATATATGGTAATATATAGGTAAAGGTGGAGATTGTTTTCTGAAGAGAGTATCGTCATATATTACTATACACACAATTATTATTATTACTTTCTAGCAGAACCTAATTCGACTTATCATAACCTGAAATACAGAATTTGGTAAAAGAGACCTAACAACAAGTTTGTTGCCTAAGGCTAAGTATAGTAAAATATCGATTAGCTGAATATCACATTAAAAAATATCGATTTAAAAATATCGAAACTCAGAAACAATCTCCACCTAAGCCTATATATATATATATATATATATATATATATATATATATATATATATATATATATATATATATATATATATATATATATATATATATTCAAAATAATACAAATCATCTATGCCATTCATCTTGTACTTAGCAACACAACTGAATGAAAATATTTCTATCATAATATGCATCTACTATACAGCAATCTTTATTCAAACAAACATAACTAGTGAACCTGTGGTAAAGCATAAAAGGGTCAGTATATTAGAAGCAGAACATGGGTCCATTACAGCAAGAAGGGTTCATTATAGCAACAATGGTTCATTATAGAAATAAGGGATCATTATAGAAACAAGGGATCATTATAGCCACAAGGGTTCATTACAGCAACAAGGGTTCATTATAGCAACAAAGGATCATTACAGAAAGAAGGGTCCATTACAACAACAAATTAAATACTCTAGTTAATTAAACTTGATAATTTAAAGTTATTCAGTAAGAAAAAAAATATATCAGTAGTTCAACACAAACTTTCATTTTACCCTGTCAAAGGTAAGAGAAACTTTAAAGTCATATTAAATGTCACTTCATTTTCATTTTTTAACTTTATAAAGAGTAATAAGAACATCCTAAATATAAATAAATGAAATCTTGCCCTTTGATAAATTTTTTTATAACTTATTCAAAAGGTCAATAATTAAACTTTTTTTTTTTTTTT
>SEYY01000430.1:5000-25000 GCA_009176605.1 Armadillidium nasatum
ACCCCCAGCTTCTTTGAAGCCACCTTAGCAACCGTTGTGATATGAGGTTTCCAAGATAATGTATTGTTTATATTAATACTAAGGATGTTTATGTTTATGTACTTCTCATTTGTTAAATAGTCTCCTCTCTCCTATTTCTTCTTATTAGTGTCTCCGATGAGGGAACGATAGGTTCAGTTCCGAAACGTCAGACCGTTTTTCTTTTTAATCTCCGCCTTGTTATGTTCTATTTTTATTCTTCTTTGTTTTCTCGTTTTAGTGTTTTACTTTTTACTGTTTTAATCTAGTGGTTTAAAAATTAAAATTATATATATATATATATATATATATATATATATATATATATATATATATATATATATATATATATATATATAATATATATATATATATATATATATATATATATATATAGGCACAAGTTTACTTGAGGGAACTCTCTCTGAAACTCTACAAATTTGAAATAATGGGAAATACCCCAAATCGTCGACAGGAAAAGTAGTCGACAATATCATCATCACTCACGGGTCGGGGAGTACGGGGGGGAGAGCCCTCCGTAGACAAATGCTGGGTATAGCACCAAATTTAAGTTTGTTAGTTCATCAATTGTCTTAAAAAAACATTTTTTTAAAAATCTTACTTTGAACCACAGTAAAAATTTTGTGAATCAAAATATAGTCTAAATGGAGTGTACTTAAATACAAAAATTAAATATATATATATATATATATATATATATATATATATATATATATATATATATATATATATATATATATTATATATATATATATATATATATATATATATATATATATATATATATATATATATATATATATATATATTCATTTACTTTCGAGCGCTGAAAAAAAGTTCCCTCAAGTAAACTTGAACCTATATATATATATTATATATATATATATATATATATATATATATATATAATATATATATATATATATATATATATATATATATATATATATATATATATATATATATAAAGCTTGGTAGCAAAGGTACAGCAGAAGATCCTCTATTTCATAAGGAATCCATGATTCTTGACCAGCCAAATGATGGACACCGATTCTCATTCAAAGGAAACATGAGTGGACGCTACCTCTTCATTGTGCAAAATCCATCCGACAGATATTTTATGATTGCTTCTTCCATTGAGGCATACACTTGAAAATGTGTTAGTTAATCTTTTGTTTGGTGAATTCTAGGGGATTTTGAAGATGCTAAATTGATGGAAATAATTTTGCCCTTTTTCAGATAAAATTAGATAATGTAATAATTAAAGAAATAAAATGAAAAAAGTTTATTTAATAGCAATTGTAATAGACTTTTAGCTTTATATTTAGCAGTTTTTGTTTTCAAACTTTGATGTAACTGATAATTAAACTTTATCAGTATTTTGGTGTTTCTCCTCAATTTTCCTTTTTGTATTTCAAAAATTTTCACTTCATGGACGTTGCTCTGTTCGAGGAAGAGAATTTTATAAAAGTTCCTACCTAGCATCAACACCTTCAGCGCCTTCAAGCACGTGTCTCTTGTAGTCACTCGTTTTCAACTAAACTTCAAGGATTATGTTTGAAGTTTATTATAATTCGATTTAGTAACTTTGCTAAAGCTTAAAAATTTGGAATGCATTTATAACTTATTAAAAGAATAAAAAGTTGCCTTACCAAATCTATTTACTTACAATTACTTTCTTTTTTCTTTTTCTTTTTTTTTACTTTGTTTAAAAATATATAATTAAAATTTATTATTCAATAAAATACAAAATTAACTTTTCTAAAAATAAATAAAAATCGCCTCCCTCGAGCAAAACTCTATCAAAAATATAAAGGGATTTTTACCTTATAAATCTTATCTAAAATTTTCATTAATATCTTTTAATTATATTATATATATATATATATATATATATATATATATATATATATATATATATATATATATATATATATATCAGTAGAAGTCTTGTAGTAGTATTAGTCATTGTAGTAGGAGTAATAACTTTAGTTATACCCTATAGGAAATAATATTTTTAAAGATCGTTAAATTTACCCCAAAAAAATCCTGATTTTTGAAAGGTTATAAAAAGGTTTTTGAAGAAATAAATCGAAAAACATTTTAATGTATTTTATATAATTAGTTTTGGTTTATTAAAAAAAATATTCTTATCAAGATACAAATTAAATTTAAACACTTTTAATTACATTTTCAATAACTACAATGATATATATATATATATATATATATATATATATATATATATATATATATATATATATATATATATATATATATATATATATATATATATATATATAATATATATATATATATATATATATATATATATATATATATATATATATATATATATATATATATATATATATATATATATATATATATATATATATATATATATATATATATATATATATATAATATATATATATATATATAATTTTGATATCTGCCAAAACAACGTATACAAAAAGCACTAACTAAAATGCTAAGAATGCTATAAACGAATATTATAGACATTAAATATTGACAGAGAGAAACTAATAATAATAATAATAATAATAATAATAATAATAATAATAATAATAATAATAATAATAATAGTATAGAATCACTAGTATAACTATATTATATATATATATATATATATATATATATATATATATATATATATATATATATATATATATATATATATATATATATGTATGTATGTGTGTGTGTGTGTGTGTGTGTGTGTGTGTGTGTGTGTGTGTGTGTGCCCTATTATCATGTGCAGATATTGTTTTAATATTAATTGTTGCCTTCATTATATAATGTAATTTCCATATTAAAGTAGAAACCCCAAAAAATGTAGAGGTGAACTCTTTCAACTTTAATTTTGGTATAAAAATGTGTCAAAAAATTAGTGCATTTAATGAGCATGACGAGAAATTGGAATTATGCGCAAAATTGGAAAATTGGAAAATTGGAAAATTGGAAAATTGAAAAATTGGTTCTAATTTAACTTTGTCTTCCCGCATTGCAATTTTTTATCTTATTATTTATTTTCCAAATTTAACTTGATTTTTCAGCTGCTGTTGCAATTGTTGTTTCAATAACTCTTGTAGTTGTTGTATTAGTTGCAGTTACTCCTGTAGTGGTTGTAATAGTTGCAGTTGTTTCAGTTACTACTGTAGTGATTGTATTAGTTGCAGTTATTCCTGTAGTTGTTGTAATAGTTGCAGTTACTCCTGTAGTGGTTGTATTTGTTGCAGTTACTCCTATAGTGGTTGTATTAGTTGCAGTTTTTGTTGCAGTTACTCCTGTAGTGGTGTATTAGTTGTAGTTTTTGTTGCAGTTACTCCTGTAGTGGTTGTAATAGTTGCAGCCGTTGCAGTTATTACTGTAGTTTTTGTATTATTTGCAATTACTCCTGTAGTGGTTGAATTAGTTGTGGTTTATGTTGCAGTTACTCCTGTAGTTTTTGTATTATTTGCAATTACTACTGTAGTGGTTGTATTATTAAAGTCGTTGATGCTTCTGCTACTGCTGCAATTGCATTTGCAGTTTCCTCGTTAGAATTTAAGAAAAGATTTTTTATTCAAATATTTACCGCACTCACTATAATAAAATTAGAGTCCATTGTAATAACAATTAAATATAAAATTATGAACATTTTCTAATAAAGAATCTTTGAAAAATAACTGTCAAATTCATAATGAATGTAAAGACTAGCCATATATATATATATATATATATATATATATATATATATATATATATATATATATATATATATATATATATATATATATATATATATATATATATATATATATATATATATATATATATATATATATATATATATATATATATATATATATATATATATATATATATATATATATATATATATATATATATATATATATATATATATACGACCATCATTCGATCAATCCCTTAATTTGATGATATTTGGTATACAATTACGTAAATGTTTAATTAATGCTTACTATGAAAATATTTGGTCGTACACCTCGAAACCTAAATACAAACAGACAACTAAATATTATGACTCTGCCAAAGTTAAATATTTTATAATTATCATTAAAAATGTCACAAAGAAAATTGTTGACACATTTTGTGAGAGGGGGGGAGATGGGGGGTTAATCGAACCTCTTTATTTGCTTTTGTTTTTCTTTTATAAGATGCAAGACCAAAGCTTTAAACTTTACGACTTTAACTTTAAATATGTTAGCAACAGGTCAAGAATAGTATAATTACTTACAAGAGTAAATAAAATGTACAGTTTTATGCTCCTGACAATGATTCTATATATATTAAATAAAACATACATACATAGACTTAACGTTTATTGTTTTTATTTAATAAAGAAAATTGTTATTGATAATTTTTTATTTTAAAGAAGCCTGGTTTAAAACTATGTCAGAAGATCGTAAATTACTGCAAAATTTATTACAACATTTACTTCAATGATAAATGCTGCAACTGACTGGTTAGATGAATGCAAATTTTTCTGTAAGATATCTACGAAACAAGTAACACATTTGATTGTTTGTGGGTGTGAAGATTATTTAAAATTACTGAAAAAAATCGCCATCATATTATCTAGCAATTTAAAGAAGCTTCAAAATTTACAAACTTCAAAAATCAATATTTTTGTATACAATAAAAACTTAAAAATTTGTAATGAAAATTTGTGTTAAAATTTGAGTATTGACTTCTTCATTGTACAGACAAATGAGACAATATTGCTCGTGTAGTCGCCTAGTTTCAGTAAATGTCTTTACTAAATAATAGATCTAGACTCATCCATCACCTACATGACTTAGATGTTCTAACTACAGCAACTAATTTTACGATAACTATTGTAGCTTTTGGACAAGACTTATTTAATTCACTAGAACTCGTATTTCCTTCAACATTTATTAAATAATACTTACGGTAAATGTTGGAAGAAATATAGGTTCTAGTGAAGAAATGAGATATGACCAGATTCTTCAGTAATGGTCGTAAAATCAATTATTGTAGTTACAACATCAAGATCATGTCGGAGACCAATGAGTCTGGGTCTTTTATTTGGTACGACACTTATTGCAGCTAGAGAGCTACGCGTAAAATATTGTTTGTACAAAGAAGACAACACAAAAATTATTACATTTTTTCATTACAAAACTTATAAATATTTGCATATATACATATAACTTTTTGCGTAGTTTGTGAAAATCATCAAACCCACAAGCAGTCAGATCTGATGCCTGTTTCGTAGACTACCATACAATACATATTGCACATCTGGACACAGGGTTTCCATACTGTTACAGTATTTCCTACAGAAATTTATGCAGTAAATACTACATTCTTTAGCTAGTCAGTTACAACATTTATGATTGCAGTAAAAGTTGTAATAAACGTTCAGATATTAACGCAGTCTGTTGATAGACTAACTTGAGTATGAAAATTCGTATGTCATAGTTTTAAAGGTTAAAGTAATTGTGTGTCAGATTTTAGAAATTGTAATCAAAGATCAAAACATTTTCATCCAATTTCAATAAACTAAATCCCAAAAGAGAGATCTCTCTCCATATCCTTTCCAATGACGTAACAAAAAATAATATCGGTGGTGTAGAAAGAAGGTTTTCTTAATTTCGTATTTTTTTCCATACGACCTCATTTAATCAAAAAAAATTGGGGAAGGGGTAAAAATATTTGAAATTTGACAAAGGAATTCGATTAGAACGAGGTTATATATAAAAAAAAGTGTAAAATGAAAACAACTCATTTTTGTTCAATCTGTTTTCATTTTTATTGCAGATTTGAAAATGATTTGGGTAGATCTTACTTTTGGCATATGATTCGTTAAGATCGGCTAAAATATATATAAAAAAAATAAATTAAGAAAAATTAAAAAAAATTTTATTTTTCAAAAATCAGAAATAAAAATAATTTTTCTTTTTTACTAAACAGATTTTAAGATTTTTTTTTCAGATTTGGAAATAATTGGATTATTTATTTCTTTTGATTTTTGCAACAATCGACTTCCTATTACAAATAAAAACAATTAAAAAGGTATCTCATCTATCTTATAATAATCAATATAAAACTGAAAACTAAAACAATGCTGAAATTATATTGTTTGTGAGTCTGTATATGTGTATATATGTATGTGTGTGACTTTAAATTTACCTCACATCAAACTGACGTAAGCAACTTTACAAAGATCTTTAAAGCTCCGTGAGACAAGCCACTAGAAAATAGACAGTAGAGGTAGGAAGAGAGAGAGGTGAAGGTGATATAATATTACTGAAGTTAAGTTAGTGCCAAGGGGCAAGTCACTGTCCCTCATGAATATTCACTTGCCAATAATTACAAGACCTTTATTTGAATATTTAATATATATGTATATATATATATATATATATATATATATATATATATATATATATATATATATATATATATATATATATATATATATATATATATATATATATATATATATATGAAAGTTACGCTAAGCTAATGTTAATATATTAATTTTGTCTTAAATTGAAATGAGAAAGCTCTTGGTACTGCTAATTCAAAAGATTAAAAAGAATGAGATGAACAAGAACAAGAAGAGGAAGAACAAGAAGAGAAAAAGACAAGAACATTAAGAACAAGAAGAACAAGAAAAAGAAGAACAAGAACATAGAACAAGAAGAAAAAGAGGAGCAAGAACAAGAAGTAAAAAAATTGCAATCTTAACGATATCAAAGGAACTTAATAAATATATATATATATATATATATATATATATATATATATATATATATATATATATATATATATATATATATATATATATATATATATATATATATATATATATATATATATATATATATTATTTATTTAAAATTAAAATAAAAAAAAAAAAAAAAAAAAAAAAAAAAGAAAAAAAAAAAAGCAAATACAAAATATTGAGATTTTAAATAATAATAATTAATAATAATAATAATAATAATAATAATAATAATAATAATAATAATAATAATAATAATAATAATAATAATAATAATAATAATAATAATAATAATAATAATAATAATAATAATAATAATAATAATAATAATAATAATAATAATAATAATAACAATAATAATAATAATAATATTTAAAGACTAGATTATTTAATATCGCTCTCAGAGATTATTAAACAAATAATCCTAAAGAAAGAACCTCACGCCCGTTAAATAGGATTATAGAATGGGCGTATCCCTCATAGGGAAAATGGGCGTACCCATCATAGGGAAAATGGACTTATCCTTCATAGGGAAAGTGGGCTTATCCCTCATGGGTATTATATTTTAAAGATTTGGCGACCTTTCCGCTTTCTGGGTCTTTTGGGGCACTGATCTCGGGGTATACAAGAACCCCTGTGCAGAACCGTTGGGGGTGGGCAGTAGCACCCCGGTTTGCAGCGCTTCATATGACAACTGGGGTTTGGGGTTTGGTTTCTGCAGGAGGGTTTACATGCCGGGGCGCATTCCATATATGTGGAACCGTAGGGACATTCGAAGCCTGAAATGAAGGAAAAAAAAATTTAGAATTTTTTTTAAAAATAAAAGTAATACACTTGATATTATTTTCTTTAATAATAATAATAATAATAATAATAATAATAATAATAATAATAATATTATTATTATTATTATTATTATTATTATTATTATTATTATTATTATTATTATTATTATTATTACAATATTTTGAACATGTTATGTCAGGAATATATATATTAAATAAAAATTTGTAACAGATCTAAGACAAAAAAAAAATATATATATATTTTAATATATTTTAAATAAAACAATAAATATTAAAATATATTTATTACCTCCACATTTTGAAACTCCTTTCCAGCCAGTTACGTTAGCGAGAAATCTTTCACATTCCCTGACGTACGCCACTATGGAGTCGCACTCACACATGCGGGAAGATGGGCATTCACATAAATCCAGAAGACAAGAGCTATATATATATATATATATATATATATATATATATATATATATATATATATATATATATATATATATATATATATATATATATATATATATATATATATATATTACAAGCATTTTCATTAATATTATTATTATTATTATTATTATTATTTTTATTATTATTATTATTATTATTATTATTATTATTATTATTATTATTATTTAAAGTGATAAATAGTAATGTAATACCTATAAAAACTATCAACATTTATTTTTTTACGACATTCGTTGAAAATTGTTTGATTGAAGACTTCACAACGCCCTTTGGTCTCCATCTGTGAATTGACGCATGTCAACCGTTGTGTCCTTACGCTGCCCGTTGAGATTTTCGATTTCATACGTAGGAGGCGTCTAGAACATGTTTTCGTCTTGCCTGACTGCCACGAGATCGCCATGTCCTCGTCCGTGTCGGCGAATTGTCCCTTTTTATCTTTCTTGTCGTCAGTTACGTTACCATTGAAATTGCCGCACAAACCACAGGTTCGACCTCTCCAAATCGGGTCGACTTTAACTTCAACGTAACTGGCTCCGTCCCATTTAACTTCAACACCTTGAAAATAAATACATGGGATTTAAAATAATTCCAAGTACTTGTTTATAAATAACATGAAGTTTTTTTGTTCATGAATAACAAGAATGCTTTGACGCAACTGTTTCCACAATATTCACTCACCAAGTTCCGTTTTCACGGTTAGTAAGAAACCTTTTTTAGTTAGAGTGAAGCCGTTTTCATGGTAAGGGAGTTTGATGCGTTTCCTATTCACTTTTGTTCGCAGCCTTTGACCAAGAGAAATCTATTTGAAAAACAAAAACAAAAGGTAAAAAAAATTAGTCTGTCTAATAGACTGTCGTAACATGTTCTGCTACTACTACTACTATTACTACTACTACTACTACTACTACTACTACTAATAATAATAATAATAATAATAATAATAATAATAATAATAATAATAATAATAATTATAATAATAATAATAATAATAATAATAATTATAATAATTATAATAATAATAATTAAAATAAAACTAGGAAAATCTCATAAATAACTAGTAAAATTTAGAAGACTGAATCTGATGAATATTTTGCAGAATCACTCAGTCTCACCAACTTATAATAATAATAATAATAATAATAATAATAATAATAATAATAATAATAATAATCTTATTATTATTATTATTATTATTATTATTATTATTATTATTATTATTATTATTATTATTATTATTATTATTATTATTATTATTATTATTATTATTATTATTATTATTATTATTATTATTATTATTATTATTATTATTATTATTATTATTATCATTATTATTATTATTTCTTTCCCCATGAAATTTACACTTGAAAATAAAATACATTTTAAAAAGTTACCCATTGAAACTACTTCTTAAATTAAGAGAGTTAATCTTTTATGGATAACTAAATAAAAATAATTTAAAATTAAATAAAAAATTCTAGGGATCGAAATTTTGTTATGGGCAGGGCTTGCACGATTTAAATAAAATGATTTAAATCAATTGATTTTTTGCTTGAATTTTAAATATTTTTTGCTCTTTTATTTTGTTTCTAAATAGCAATGGCATTTATGCGATTTAACTTTTATCTCTTCACAAAAAAAAAAATTCAAAAGAGAAATTGGAAAAAATAGAAAGTAAATTAAAATAATAAATAAATTTTCAAATTATTGTCATATTTAATTTATACTAATCGTAGTGATAGATTTTTTACATTTCCACTAAATTAGTGACACTTACGCAAGCATTCTTTTAGCTTTGTTAATTTTATTTTAGTCTTTAGATAATAATTGCAAAAGAATAAATGAGTTTGAAAGTGTTTCTCACCCTCATTTGCCCTGACGAATTTATATAAAATTTTATCATATATAATACAAATTAGAGTTTTAATGATGTCATTAATTGCGTAATTCTACAGCTATAATAAATATTAAATCAAATGATTTTTTTTACTTGATTTTTAAATATTTTTTTGCTAAAAGAAAAAAAAAAAAAAAAAAAAAAAAAAAAACTTTTTTTTTTTTTTTTTTTTTTTTTCATAACATAACTCAAATTAAAGACTAATATATTGAAAAGATAACAATTTTAGCGTATATCTTAATATTATCCTTCATATTTGACAATATTTAGTTATAGATTCATAGAATATCGTTACAAACAACTTAAAAATAAAACAATAAATATACCTTGAGCATCCCGTTTTCTTCGAAACTCTAGGTTAAGTTAGGTTAGGTTAGGTTAGGTTACGTTAGATTAGGGAAGGTTGATGATCTTAACGGAATTCTTACTAATCACCAAATTAATTAATTTTTTAAAAAAATAGATATTCACTTATAAATAATTTAATAATAAACATCTGAGTTTAAAATATCTTTACATACATATAGTATGATATATTAAAAAAATAAATAAATAATAATTATTAATATATATATATATATATATATATATATATATATATATATATATATATATATATATATATATATATATATATATATATATATATATATATATATATATATATATATATATATATATATATATATATAAAATTTTAAGACTGCGTAAACCACAGTTAATAAGTTAATAAATGTAGATCAGTTGCGGGAGGAAAAAGAGAATAGCCACCTCAGGAATCGAACCACTGTAAGTTGCAGCTGAAAATCAATGAATTCTGAGTTTTGCTTCTGAGCTATCCTCAAAACTAAGATTCTTTAATTCAAGAATAGTTTCAAACGACCGATCATCCAGTTAGGTCGATTTCAAAAGGTTTTTCTTTGTCTTCCAGCAACTGCTCTATATTTACAACAAATCACACAAGCAAAGCATCCATTACTTTATATGTATTAATACAAAACTGAAATAATGATATTAATAATAAATAATAATAATAATAATAATAATAATAATAATAATAATAATAATAATAATAATAATAATAATAATAATAATGATAATAATGAATAATAATAATAATAATAATAATAATAATAATAATAATAATAATAATAATAATAATAATAATAATAATAATAATAATAATAATAATAATAATAATAATAATAATAATAATAATAATCCAAAAGGTTTAAGAGAAATTTTCAAAAAATTTATGATATAATAGATTTTTTGTTGCTGAAGATGTTTGTATCATTTACTTTTTTAAACAAATAATTGATAAAGGAAATAAACAATTAAAACAAAGTTATAAAATAGTTTAGAACCTCCTATGTAATTTTTTTTCAATAAGTTTTGTAAGAAATAAATATATATATATATATATATATATATATATATATATATATATATATATATATATATATATATATATATATATATATATATATATATATATATATATATATATATATATTATATATATATATATATATATATATATATATATATATATATATATATATATATATATATATATATATATATATATATATATATATATATATATATATATATATATATATATATATATATATATATATATATATATATATATATATATATATATATATATATATATATATATATATATTAAAGAAATTAAAATATAAAGTCGGCAGGAAATCCAGAAGATGGAGAGAGTTCCACAAAACAGAGGTGGCAGGAAAGAAAGAGGCACCACAGCGGACAAACCTAGAGTTGCCTATGTCCAAGCAAAATTGATGCGCAGACAATGCACCCTTTGTGCTACGAGGACGCCGTAAAGCTGGAAGTTTACGAGTGGATAGTTCCCTCAAACATTTGCCGCAGTATTACCAATAGAAAAGAGTCAAGGTACCAACGTTACGTCGCAAAGATAAAGAGTCAAGTGAATTAGAAAGAGCGGAACAGCTTATAAGTCTTTTAGTCTTTGTCTCAACTTTATCCAAAAGACCTGGGAAACCTGGGCCACCTCAGATATGAGAGCAGTACTCCATACAAGGACGAATGAGGCCCTTGTATAATTGGAGTAACTGAGATAAAGGAAAAAATTCTCGCAGTCTAAACAGAACTCGCAGCTCCTTTGCAGCCGCCCTAGCAACCATTGTGATATGAGGTTTCCAAGACATATTTTTGTTTATGAGAAGGCAAAGAATGTTTATGTTGTCAATAGGAGAGACGGGAGAACCATCGAAAGAAATAGAAAAGTTAGGAGGTGTCTTTGAGATGAAAATTTCTAGAAGTTGAATTTTTAAAGAGTTGAATTTCACAAGGTTGAGACGACCCCACTGGGAAATTCTATCCAGATCTGCAAGAATGGAATCGGAAAGATGAAGACGAGAGGCAACTCTAGATGTAAAGGAGGGAGCAGATTTGAAAATGAATAGAAGAATGGAGGGTCGAGTCATCGGCATATGAATGGACAGGGTGAGATGAGCAGCTGAGAAGATCATTAAGGAAAAGTAAGAGTAGAGTAGGAGACAAGACAGAGCCCTGAGGAACACCACTTTTGACAGGAAAGGAAGAAGAATTAACACTATCAACAACAGTCGAAATGGAACGATTAGAAAGAAAGCAAGACATAAGAAAGCAAAGAGAAGGAGGAATCCCAAAAGAGGGAAACTTGGAAAAAGTTACGCCTACCACACCCAGTCAAACGCCTTAAATGTGTCAAGCGCCACTATACAAGTCACCCCATATTCCCTAAGAGCAGAAGACCAAAGATATGTGAGATAAGAAAGTAAATCACCAGTAGACCTAAAACGCCGAAAGCCATACTGATGATCAGAAAGAAGGGAATGGGAATCCAGATGATCTAAGAAGTGAGAGTTGAGAAGGGTTTCAAAGATCTTAGACAGAATAAAGGTGAAAGTTATGGGGTTATAGTTAGAAGAATTGGAGCGTCTATCTTTCTTCGGAATAGGTTGGACTAATGCACTTCCAACACTGAGGGAAAGTATTAGTATTGAGGCATAGAGAGAAAAGTTGAAAGAGGGACGGCGTCAGCTCAGAAGCACAATCCCTTAAAACTCGGGGAGGAATGCCATCCGGGCCGCTTGCCTTCCTAACGCTCTTAGACTTCAGAAGTCCATGCACCTGATCAAATGTAATGACAGGTAAAGGCATGGGACATCTGAAAGGAGAAGAAGTAGGAGGAGGATTGCCGGAATCATTCAAAGCTGAATTAGAAGAGAACAGGAGGCCGAAGAGATTAGCCTTTTTAGTTGGAGTGTTAGCAACAGAACCATTATGGCTAGTGAGAGGAGGAAAGGAAAATTTAGAGAAATTGTTGGAGATGTTTTTGGTAAGAGGCTAGAAAGATTTATCAGTCGCATAATTTAAGAGCTCATCACACCTTCGTTTGGTGAAGGTCCGCTTTGTTCGTCGAAGAATATCCCTGCAGCGATTCCAATCTGAATGAAAATTAGCGAAAGTGATAGGAGAAAACGAATTTTTCCTCTCCCGATATGCCATGTTTCTAGCTTGAATGGCAAGAGAAAAAGCGCGATCGAATCATGGATTTTGAGGAGAGAAATATTTACTTGAAGGAACGAACCTGCTCATTCCATCAACGATTACGGCCCCCGCCTTATCGGCAGAGACCGAAGCATCTTCAGAGACAAAGCATCCCTGAAGGGAAAGTTAGCGTAGAAGCAACGCAAAGCTCCCTAGTTAGCCCGATCAAAAGTGCCAGAAGATACGCTTAGGAGGGTGGAGCAGTTGGAAAGAAAGCATGAAAATTAAGAGTAATTAGATTGTGGTCGGAGTTACCAATAGGTGCGAAGATAGCGTATTTATAGAGAGAAGGACTAGAAATGAAACAAGTCAAGAGTGTTCAAGAATTGGGTGGGACGATCTGGAATGTGTGTTGGTTCTATAATCAGCTGTTCCAGATCTTGAGAATGCTGAATGATACTACCTCCTCTCCCCCTGAATCCGTATGAGAGGAACCACCCAACCATTCAGTGTTGCGTACATTGAAATCCCCATGTGTATGTCAAAAATCTGATGTCAGTAAACTAGATAATATTCTCTCTATCCTAAACTGTCCAAATGACAATAATATAAATTAGATATGATTGCATAGGTTAAAACTGTTTAACAGCATCCTCAAAGGACGATGGAGCATTGATTATGAAATGACATAGTGTAAATATAAGCATCTCAAATGCTTTTCATCTCACTGGACCTTGGTATTAGATCTAAACTTGGATCTAAAACTTCTACTGATATGGCTGAAATCTTTGCTCGAAAATTTGGTTTTAACTCCCCTTTAAATGATACTATTGGTGGTTCTCATTCGACAATTCTATTCAATTCACTTTTGGTAATTTAATTATTTCTAAAGATTTTTTTTTTTTTTTCTATCATTCTTCTATGCAATAAAAAAGTTTACGAGACTAATACTTTCTCTCTTGTAGTTATATAAGGCACAGTTTCTGAGTTTGGTAAACTGTTTAGCCTCTATCTATCAACTTGTAATTTCCCTTTTTCAGGATACGTGCACTCATTTAACCTGTTCTGGAGAATCAGTACGTTATCAACCTCATTATTATAGTACAGACATTACTTTTATTTACGTTTTTTATGAAGTTTGTGACTTTATCGGTAATCGAAAGATTTGGAATCCTTGTATTAGTTCCAAGTTACTCTCAGATCGTCAATATAATTTCCTTAAGGAATACTAATCTTTGAATTTTTTTTTTTTTTTTTTTTTCACCTTACCCCAGGTAGGACTTTCGTCCTGTCAGTAGGATCTTTTCTAGGAAGATCCTTGGGTTTCTTGGGCCCACGGCGGATACCGCTGGCTGGGCCAGGCCTATCGCGGATGCCGGAGATTTTTTCCAATCAGTTATAACAACTGGCTTTTCTTTCACCTTACCACTGAACCACTTTTAAGGTTACCACCTTACCACTGTACCAATTTTTACTTCTTTTAATCTTTGAATCTATAAATACACATATATCTGCTTTTTCAGATTCATTATAATATATATATTATTTTTTAAATTTGATGAATTTGCTTTTCTCTTACTCTGTATATATCAAATTTTTTTTAATAGAGTTCGGCAAAAACTTTATTTCCACACTTTCTTCATTAAGTTTATATTATTTCCACTCAAGATTTCCTTCCTGGCTGTTCTGTAATAGCCTCTAAAGATATTCACCGTACCCTCAATTGAATCAGTTCATAATGAAGTTCATTAAGGTTTTGTTCTACCAACTATTCCCTTGCTTGTTCATTTATTACCTTTAATCCTTTACTTCTTTACTTTTAGACCAACAACTTTATCTTACACACCTTTTGTATTTTGTGTGAAGATAATTCTATCAGGAAACCGTAAATATTTTGAAGAGGATTTGGGACAACTACCAACGATTCTTCCTCAAATATTTGGTAAAGGAAAATGAAAATTTGCCGTTCCTAAGCTTCAAAAATAAAAATTTCTTCATTTTTCAACTCCCACACTCTTCCTCACACTTCAAACCAATCAAACCTTCTGCTGTTCTTAACATATTTAGCATTTCTTTTTCCCGTGATCTTTCTTTGAAGGCCCAAACTTTAAAGAAAGATCAAGGGAAAACTTTGTTTTTTTATTTCTTTTTCTATTTTAAATACTGGTAGACATAAATTATTACCAATAGACATTTTCATACTAATTCAATGGCTTATCTGTATAAGGTATTGTCATTTGGATAGAGAATTCCAAACATTTAAGAGATGGTGAATACGTGTAATTCTTCTTTGAAAGTAATTAACTAATAGATTTTTATATTACCAAGTCACCTATTTTAACTATTGTTCACTATTTTTTCTTTTGTTTTATGGTTTCATCGCTTTTCACATTAGAAAAGATACTTTATTTTCTAACTCTCAATTCAAATATTTTCCTTTGAGAAAAGACACTCGTTTCTTTCTTCACGTTTCCACCCATTCTTTCTTTAACAATTTTACCCTCTTTTCATAATAACAGAAAATAAAAATTTTAAACAATTGCTGTAAGTATCAAATTAGGAAAATAATATTTCAACTATATATATATATATGTATCCATTATTCTCGAACAGTTGACAAAGTCATGTTGTAATGTTAATAATGTAGGACGAACCTTGTATTTTTGATCCCCGAATATGAACTTGAGAGACAAACTTCGTGTCCAGGAAAAGTAAGCAGATCGTCTCGCGTCGTTGTTCACTCGAATGGAAAATTTGTCACCGGTGCAATCCTTTGCCAACTCATAACGACACTCACCCTATAAAATAAATAAATATGTAAATAAATATATAAATAAATAATTAATATCTAAATTAATTAATTAATTATTTAATTAAAATATAAACAAATAAAAAAATAATGATGAAGAAGAGGAAGAAGAAAAAGAAAAAGTACAAAAAAAAGAAGAAAATATTTCAAGGGCAACTTTTATACCATCACTGTTACTAAGTACTATTAATGCAACTACTACTACTACTACTACTACTATTTCAGCTGTTGCAATAACTATTCCAAAATAAAGTATATTTAGGGATATGAAATTAAGCTGGTGATTCGAGAAGCATCTATTAAATTGTTTCAAACACAATAAGCATGACTAAAGAGTGTACATGTTTTTGATGATTCCATCATTTTAAATTACCCGATCCTATCTCTGACCCTTTCGTCTTAAAATTGTTAGACTCCGACCCTTGTTCAGACTTCAAATTTTCAAGTTCTGACCCTTTCTCAGACTTCACCTTTTTTTTTTGTTATTAGTCTTCCAAAAACGTTTTGTTGTCTCAACATTTTATTTGTTCTGATCCCGACTCCGGTACCACTACCCCGATTCCACTGCTACAACACCACCGCTACGGTACCTCAGTCACCGTAATAAGTCTGTAGTCTTTACGGCATGAATTAATATATTCTCATTTTAGAAACTCATCCTTTTTCCATCGGAAAGTAAATTAAATTTATAAATCATATGTAAACATTTTATTCTATTATTAGTATTTACAATAATCTTTAATATTAAACATTTATGCTTAAAAAAAAGGTTTAACATAACTAATCATCCAAATACTTGCGAGACCCGTTTTGCATTAAAAATGATTGACCCACGTAAAAGTGGCAGTATATATATATATATATATATATATATATATATATATATATATATATATATATATATATATATATATATATATATATATATATATATATATATATAATATATATATATATATATATATATTATATTATATTATATATATATACGTTAGGATGTGTGTGTGTGTGTGTGTGTTGCTTGCATGGGTATTCGCTAAAAGGCTAAATGACATTCAGATAAAACATTAAAAATCAAAACAAATAAATATTAAAAATTTCTAAATGCACTTACATTTTAATGTAAAAATAATAAACAATTAGATTATATTTCACAGGATTTTATCTAATTTTATCAAGGAAAAAACAATTCATTTTTATTTTTATTTAATGATAAAGAAAAAGAACAATAAAGAACAAGAAAAATAATAGTATTGCACAACAAAATTTAAACATTAAATCATCCGTTTACGTAATCATAAAATGAATCTGCTACAAATTTGAAGGACTTCTGCGTAGCGTATTCGGGTGCGCTCACGATTTTAATAAACACTTTGGAATTTTTAAACGAGAATTCAAAACACTTAAAATCATTTGCTCTTAAGACCGATTGAAAGAAATTTTGTGTGTGGTGAGTGTGTGTGTGTTTATGTGCTGTGGAGGGAGAGGTGGTTGTGTGGAAGTGATATTAGGAAGGCGATAGTGAATTTTCTTTTCACTTAAACGGGAGTTCATGTGTTGGTATATATATATATATATATATATATATATTATATATATATATATATATATATATATATATATATATATATATATATATATATATATATATATATATATATATATATATATATATATATATTACGGTAGGTAAGAGTATATTTGGTTAGTAATGGTTGTGTTACTTAAGGTTTGGTTAAATTTCGTTAAGCTATAATGGTTAGGTTAGGTTAGGTTAAATGTTGGAGATAAAATTTCAAAATATAATTTAGAAGAGTCATGCTTACATCGTGCGTAATTTGAAATAATATGTATACCATTTGAAGCGATATTTCTGTAAATAATACTCACGATCATGATATGTAGCTTCAAAATAGACAAGTTGAAAAGTCTAATTCGTTATTTATTTTAGGTCTTTACCTCTATTTCGCAAATCTTCAAGAAACCCCTTAAAATTATCTATATACTAAATTTTAACTTCTTTTTTAACCAGTAAATTAAAATAAATATTAATTTTACTTACTTGAAAATTAAACAAATAATTATCGAAAGTTTTGTAATGGGGGTCCCCGTAGGTGACACAAACCCCAGGTTTTTCTACGCATTTTGGACAACAATCATCTTTTTGAGTTTCTTTCTGGAGAAAATTGATATAATAAGAAATACCATTCGATAAATCCCATTCTTAAAAATAGATTAAAGAAACGAATTTTTGAGGTATTGAAAACAACTAATATATATTTTTTTTAAAATCACTATAATATAATATATATATATATATATATATATATATATATATATATATATATATATATATATATATATATATATATATATATATATATATATATATATATATATATATATATATATATATACTTATTTGTCTTACCCTAAAACCAAGAGGACATTCTTTGTTAAGATATTCACAACTGTCAGCTTGACACGTTACTCTCCCTTCAGTACAATTGCAAGTAGAACACTTGTCTAATCGCCATTGGTCTCCGTGTTCTCGAAGAATACCATCCATAAAACACACCATAGATCTTGAAGGATAAACACATGATGGGCAACATTCGCCTTTAGCCGTTTTGCGATACTGTTCTGGACATTTTAAAGGGGGACATGTTTTCCTTTCACAAGTTAAGAAACCTAATTGGCATGTGCATGTCGTGCAATCGTCGAAAGAACGATTATCACCCGATTTATACAGGAACTTTCCCAGAAAGCATCTTCCTTCGGGAGGAACGTATATCTCTCTTGATCCTTGAATAAGAGTTTATAATGTATTATAAGAATGGATTAATTTTTATATTAAGCATAGTAAAAGAATGAATTTATTTGGGGGAGATTTGCAAATTATGGACAAAACTCACTATTGCTTCAGTATAAGGAGAATAAATATAAATAAATAAATAAATAAAAATTAAGTCACAGAAACATTTTTTATTTCATATTTCATCTGTAAAAGAAAAAAAGAAAGATATTTCGAAGATTTTTTTTTTTTTTTTTTTTAACAAAATTTCTAAGACCTGAATCATTTCTGTAAATTATTTGAATATTCCTATGTAAAGATCATATAATTCATATAATTTTTAGCATAGCTTAAAAACTTTTTTTTTTATTTTTTTTTTTTCATGATAATCAAGAGAGTGTTTTTTTTTTTTTTTTTTTTTTTTTTTTTTTTTTTTTTTTTTTTTTTGAAGGGAATGTGGAGGGGGGGGAATTTAATAGTTTCCATTTTCAATAAGGATTTATAGTTTAATTAAATATTTTCTCTGAAAAGATTCCCATTCAGAAGACGTACTTAAAAATAGACATCTATTAATTATTACCTATCTTCATTTGCTAATTTTAGTACCAAAACTGAAATACATAAGATAATATTATTATTATTATTATTATTATTATTATTATTATTATTATTATTATTATTATTATTATTATTATCATTATTATTATTATCAACAAATATTTTTAAAAATATAGAAGTTGAAATAAGTCTATATTTCATAGTACAGACAATGACTGTTATTATTATCTATATATAATTAATATTATTCTTTCCATTTTTTTTAGTCCGTTCATTATAACATGGGATTATGCCATTTGGCAAAACAA
>SEYY01000430.1:32500-40000 GCA_009176605.1 Armadillidium nasatum
AATTTGTAAATATATATTTTACAATAAATAGTTAAAGATATATAAATCTGTTAAAGGCCTTTCATAGATTTTCTTTCTCACCTTCTGTTAATTTGCACATTCAACGAAGGAATTAGTTCTTTTCTTTCTTTCCTTTTGGTTAATTTGTATTTTCACACTGATATTAAGTCAGGTCTGTCAGGATATTTGTTCTGCTATTCGATACACAAACATCTGAACCGTTTAGAAATATTCTATCTCTCTCTCTCTCTCTCTCGTGTTTCCCTTAAAGAAAAATCATTCAACTTTTTGTTTTTAAAAATTTGTTTACTTCTGTTTTTCTTTCTTTCTTTTTTTTCTTTTTCTTTTTGTTTGTTTGTTTATTTTTAAGACAAGAATATCTAGTGAGATATCGTTTGTTAAAATAGTCATCGCAGAATTTTTTTTTTTTTTTTTTTTTTTTTTTTTTTTTTTTTTTTTTTTTAAATTGTATTTAAATTTTTTTACAATCAACTTTACTCGAAGAGACGTCAGACGTTTACAACATCCTCTTCAACGCCAAAAATAAATTTAAAAAAAAAGGAAATAAATAAGGTTTAAATATTTCTTGGAAAAAGTTGTAATTCTTGCGCCTAACTCGCCAAAAAAAAAAAAGAATCGTTACCAGGTAAAAGCAACTTTGGTAAACAAAAATAAAATAAACGAATTACGAAAGAGGAAAAAAATTTAGCAACAACAAGTTAAATAATAATAATAATAATAATAATAATAATAAATAAATAATAATAATAATAATAATAATAATAATAATAATAATAATAATAATAATAATAATAATAATAATAATAATAATAATAATAATAATAATAATAATAATAATAATAATTAATAATATATATATATGAGAAAAAAGTATAAAAATTAATTTAGCAACAACAAGTTAAATAATAATAATAATAATAATAATAATAATAATAATAATAGTAATAATAATAATAATAATAATAATAATAATAATAATAATAATAATAATAATAATAATAATAATAATAATAATAATAATAATAATAATAATAATAATAATAATAATAATAATAATAATAATAATAATAATAATAATAATAATAATAATAAATAATGTAATAATAATGATAATAATATAATAATAATAATAATAATAATAATAATAATAATAATAATAATAATAATAATAATAATAATAATAATAGATAATAATAAAAATAATAATAATAATAATAATAATAGAGAAAAAAGCATAAAAATAAATTTAAAAAATTAGATAACTAAATACAAAATAGACAAAAAATAAATAAATAAATAAATAAATAAAAATAAAAAAAAAAAATATATAAATGAAAATAAAAAAAAATAAAAATAAAAATAAAAAATAAAAAATAAATTAAAAAAAACTCGTAAATATAGAGCCTATGAATGGAGAATGAAGCAATAACGATCAATGTGATACTCTAATTCCTTTAATTATTATCCTAAGTCTAAAAGCTTTAAAGACTAAGACAAAGACTAAGATTAAGACTAGAACAAAGACTAAAAATTTAAATAAAGACTAAATAGTTGATTCTTGTGAAGGCAGAACTAATGGAATTTATATTTTTATAAAATTATATTTTAAAAACAGTCTCAAAATCCTGATAAAATTTTTTATTTTTTTTATTTTGCATATTTTGAATTGTTCAACTATTTATTATCGTTTGGTTAAAAAAAATAATTTAAAATGTTTTTAATATCTTGGGTCTAACCCAAGATAGAAAAATTCTGGGTCTAACCCAAGTTAGAAAAATTCTCGGTTTAAGCCAAGATAGAAAAATTCTCGGTCAAACTCAGGATAGAAAAATTCTCGATCTAACCTAAGATAGAAAAATTCTCGATCTAAACCAAGATAGAAAAAATCTCGGTTTAACCCAAGATAGAAAAATTCTGGGTCTAACCCAAAATATAAAAATTCTGGGTCTAACCCAAGATAGAAAAATTCTCGGTCTAACCCAAGATAGAAAAATTCTGGGTCTAACCCAAGATAGAAAAATTCTGGGTCTAACCCAAAATATAAAAATTCTGGGTCCAACCCAAGATAGAAAAATTCTGGGTCTAACACCAAGATAGAAAAATTCTGGTCTAACCCAAAATATAAAAATTCTGGTCTAACCCAAAATATAAAAATTCTGGGTCTAACCCAAGATAGAAAAACACTTTGGGTGGATCCGAACTAGGGTTAGGACTCGGAATCCCAGCAACATACAGATTTCAAAGCTCAAATTATCCGGGATACTGAAGTTAAGGTGATTATTAAATTTGTAAAAGATTTTGAATCTAACCAAAAGTAGTACAACAATTTTGGGTGGATCTGAACTGGATTTAGGAATTGGTCATAACAATATAGGTGTTTCGAAGCTCAAATAATCTTATAATTATAAGCATGGGAAAAAATGCAACGTTATAAAACTCTTTTCACTGATCAAACTCGTTTTGGAGAAAATCTTTTTGTCCTCCAAAATCTTTTAAATTTAGTTATTTGTTTTTTCTTTTACACACACACACACATCACCGCCACTCACGGGCAAAGCCCTATTTCTGATTTAATTTAAATTTAATGTAAAAGTAAATTTGGAAAATATGTAATACGATATATGGTCTCTGATGAGAAAACATTGAATAAAAATTCCGATACAAGTGGACCGTAAGAAGAAGAATTTCCACGAGGATGCGAGGAGCTGGGAACCTTTTTTAACACCTTTTTCTCTTCTTACGTACGATCGTAAATATTTGAAGATAATTTTCTATGTAGACATGCAGGATATGGTGTTAAGAGTAAAAATATATATATATATATATATATATATATATATATATATATATATATATATATATATATATATATATATATATATATATATATATATATATATATATATATATATATCTAAATTAGAATGCTAATTAGAACCCTACAATCTATTTCAATCTCTCATTAGAACCCTACAAAGAAATTACTGAGAAAATTCCCCCTTTCAAACTGATGTGAGCTCTTCAATTTCAACAAAAAAAAAATTGCACTGATAATTTTATTATTGATTTGTTATTAAGAGATGGTGGTGTTCAACAAAGTTGGTGCAAAAATTAAAAAGAAAAGACAAGGTATTGTATTCCAGTAATTTATTTTGGAATCTCCATCCAAGATTAACCTCTCTAATGTGCGTCGCATCATTCGCAAGGGTTTCATCTCAGGTTTGCATCGCGGATTGCATTCAACTTTCGTTGTTGAAATTTTTATGCATTCTCATGACAATTTATGATAAAAAGTTGACATTTGCACATCTACCCTTATTTGGTGTGGATGAGGATGAATGTGAACCTTCGGAGCAGTCTAAATTAGAATGCTAAAGAGGAGCATCCTCAACATCCCAAATATATCTATTTATCTATCTATCTATCTTTTAATCTATCTATCTATCTATCTATCTATCTATCTATCTATCTATCTATCTATATCTATTCTATCTATCTATCTATCTATATATCTATCTATCTATCTATCTATCTATCTATTATATATATATATATATATATATATATATATATATATATATATATATATATATATATATATATATATATATATATATATATATATATATATATATATATATATATTTAATTATTTATTATTAATATTTTTTTATTAATATTTTAAATATATGATTTCAACAAATATTATATTCAAAATATATATAAAATAATATTATATATATATATATATATATATATATAATATATATATATATATATATATATATATATATATATATATATATATATATATATATATATATATATATATATATATATATATATATATATATATATATATATATATATATATATAGATCAATGTTCATTTAAAGCTGTGCAGTTACATTAACAATTCCATATGAAACATTGATGATTTTCTCTCAAAAAATTAGTTACTTAGTGAATCTGCTTGGGTGCATGCGTATGTGTTTGTGTGAGAGAGAGAGAGAGAGAGAGAGAGAGAGAGAGAGAGAGAGAGAGAGAGAGAGAGAGAGAGAGAGAGAGAGAGAGAGAGAGAGAGAGGATCTAATAAGAGAAAAGTAACTGAGGATGGTTTCTGCCGACTCTTATTTCGTTATTGAAGCTGAAGCTATTTCTTCTTCTCTTCGTCGAGTTCGCAACTTTTGCAAATCTGTTTTTCGAATTCATTCAGAGAAGGTTTCTGTCTTTTAGTGAAATAAGAACCAAATGTTTTTGAATGAATATAAAGCGGTCTGTCTATCATGTTCAGCGAAAGACAACACAACAGTCACACATTCAAACACACACACATACACACACAAGCAAGCTCATATATATATATATATATATATATATATATATATATATATATATATATATATATATATATATATATATATATATATATATATATATATATATATATATATATATATATATATATATATATATATATATATATATATATATATATATATATATATATATATATATTATATATATATATATATATATATATATATATATATATATATATATATATATATAATATATATATATATATATATATATATATAAAATTCACAATATATAAAATTCAATAATTTTAACATTATAAAAAACCAAAACAAAATATAAAATACAAATTACAAAAATATAAATAATTCTCATATATAAAATCTATTAATATTTTAAATGTATTTTTTACATTTAAAATATAAACAAAATATACAATAAAATATAATAAAGGCATCTTTTCTTTGCTTCGCGGATTAGAATAAAAAAAGCATCGTTTTGATGCTTCACAATTTTCAATAATTATCGATAACATTACAGTTTATTTATTTTTTTCATTTATTTTAACTAATTATAAATATTTTATATTTTGGCTGTCTTTGAATGGTTTTATAATACAATATAAATTTGCTCTTTACCATGAAAACATGTAAATCTGTTTCTTCCCCGGAAAAGTTAAATAATTTGTGGAAATCTTTAATTCTGGCCTTAAACTTTTAAGTTAGATTAAAGTACAGTAAGAGCCAAGCAGTCTTCAAGTTATTAAGCAAAAAGTATTCTGAATGTTACCTTAAAGACTGTTCTATTTACGCTATATATTGAATGAACATGAAGAAGTCAAACTGTTTTTACATTTCCTAAACGTAAAGGTCATAATTTTGTTCTGAAATTTATACAATATGAATTGTATAAAAATATTTAATGAAATAATCTTGGTTAATGGAATTCTAAATTCCTCTACGAGGTAAGAATTCTAAACTCTTCTAAACTATACGAGGAAAGAACTCTTAAACTCTTCTAACTCCTTTACGAGGAAAGAACTCAAAACTCTTCTAAACTCCTCTACGAGGAAAGAACTCTAAACTCTTCTAAACTATATGAAGAAAGAATTCTAAACTCTTCTAAACTCCTTTACAAGGAAAGAACTCTAAATTCTTCTGAACTCCTCTACGAGGAAAGAACTCTAAACTCTTCTAAACTATATGAGGAAAGAACTCTAAACTCTTCGAGGAAAGAACTCTAAACTCTTCTAAACTCCTTTACAAGGAAAGAACTCTAAATTCTTCTGAACTCCTCTACGAGGAATGAACTCTAAACTCTTCTAAACTCTACGAGGAAAGAACTCTAAACTCTTCTAAACTCCTCTACGAGGAAAGAACTCTAAACTCTTCTAAACTCCTCTACGAGGAAAGAACTCTAAACTCTTCTAAACTCTACGAGGAAAGAACTCTAAACTCTTCTAAACTCCTCTACGAGGAAGGAACTTCTAAATTCTTCTAAACTCTACGAGGAAAGAACTCTAAACTCTTCTAAACTCCTTTACGAGGAAAGAACTCTAAACTCTTCTAAACTCCTCTACGAGGAAGGAACTCTAAACTCTTCTAAACTCTACGAGGAAAGAACTTCTAAACTTCTTCTAAACTCCTCTACGAGGAAAGAACTCTAAATTCTTCTAAACTCCTTCTACGAGGAAAGAACTTTAAATTCTTCTGAACTCCTCTACGAGGAAGGAACTCTAAATTCTTCTAAACTCCTCTACGAGGAAAGAACTCTAAACTCTTCTAAACTCCTCTACGAGGAAAGAACTCTAAACTCTTCTAAACTCCTTTACGAGGAAAGAACTCTAAATTCTTCTGAACTCCTCTACGAGGAAGGAATTCTAAACTCTTCTAAACTCCTTCTACGAGGAAAGAACTCTAAACTCTTCTAAACCCCTCTACGAGGAAGGAACTCTAAACTCTTCTAAACTCCTCTACGAGAAAAGAACTCTAAACTCTTCTAAACTCCTTTACGAGGAAAGAACTCTAAACTCTTCTAAACTCCTCTACGAGGAACGAACTTTAAATTCTTCTGAAGTCCTCTACGAGGAAAAGAACTCTAAACTCTTCTAAACTCCTTCTACGAGGAAAGAACTCTAAATCCTGAACTCTACGAGGAAGGAACTTTAAACTCTTCTAAACTCCTCTACGAGGAAGGAACTCTAAACTCTTCTAAGCTCCTCTACGAGGAAAGAACTCTAAACTCTTCTAAACTCCTCTACGAGGAAAGAACTCTAAACTCTTCTAAACTCCTCTACGAGGAAAGAACTTTAAATTCTTCTGAACTCCTCTACGAGGAAAGAACTCTAAATTCTTCTGAACTCCTCTACGAGGAAAGAACTTTAAATTCTTCTGAACTCCTCTACGAGGAAAGAACTCTAAATTCTTCTGAACTCCTCTACGAGGAAGGAACTTCTAAACTCTTCTAAACTCCTCTACGAGGAAAGAACTCTAAACTCTTCTAAACTCCTTTACGAGGAAAGAACTCTAAACTCTTCTAAACTCCTCTACGAGGAAGGAACTCTAAACTCTTCTAAACTCCTCTACGAGGAAAGAACTCTAAACTCTTCTAAACTCCTCTACGAGGAAAGAACTCTAAACTCTTCTAAACTCCTCTACGAGGAAGGAACTCTAAACTCTAAAACTCTAAACTCCTCTACGAGGAAAGAACTCTAAACTCTTCTAAACTCCTCTACGAGGAAAGAACTCTAACTAAACTCTTCTAAACTCCTCTACGAAAAAGAACTCTAAACTCTTCTAAACTCCTCTACGAGGAAGGAACTCTAAACTCTACGAAAAAAGAACTCTAAACACTTCTAAACTCCTCTACGAGAAAAGAACTCTAAACTCTTCTAAACTCCTTTACGAGGAAAGAACTCTAAACTCTTCTAAACTCCTCTACGAGGAAAGAACTTCTAAACTCTTCTAAACTCCTCTACGAAAAAGGAACTCTAAACTCTTCTAAGCTCAATTACGAGGAAAGAACTCTAAACTCTTCTAAACTCCTTTACGAGGAAAGAACTCTAAATCCTGAGCTCTACGAGGAAGGAACTTTAAACTCTTCCAAACTCCTCTACGAGGAAGGAACTCTAAACTCTTCTAAGCTTCTCTACGAGAAAAG
>SEYY01000430.1:50000-52500 GCA_009176605.1 Armadillidium nasatum
GAAAGAGAGAGAGATAGAGGAGAAGAAGAAGAAGGGGGAAAACAAAGAAAAGAGAGAGAGAGAGGAAAAAAGAAAAGGAAAACAAAAAGAAGAGAAGAGAAGAGAGAGAGAGAGAGAGAGAGAGAGAGAGAGAGAGAGAGAGAGAGAGAGAGAGAGAGGAGAAGAGGGAAAACAAAGAGAAAAGAGAGAGAGGAGAAGAAGAAGAGGGAAAACAAAGAGTAGATAAAGAGAGAGAGAGAGAGAGAAAGGAGAAGAAGAAGAAGAGGGAAAACAAAGAGAAGAGAGAGAGAGAGCTGTTGAAGGGCACGTTTTCATGATGGATGAATCTCTGCTTCAACCTTTAAGTTACTTCACTGAAAACAAATAATGCAAATTTAGTTAGCAAGAGAGCAATTAGGTAACAATAAACAATAGCACAATAAAACCTGAAATAATAATAATAATAATAATAATAATAGATATTTTTATAGTATTAGTTAGTAGTAGTATTAGTAGTAGTAGTAGTAGTAATATTTAAACAACCGTCGTCGTTACAGTAGTAGTAGAAGTGCCAACAGATTTTTCCCTATATATATATATATATATATATATATATATATATATATATATATATATATATATATATATATATATATATATATATATATATATATATATATATATATATATATATATATATATATATATATATATATATATATATATATATATATATATATATAAGTCAGTGGCAAAAAAATAAACGAATTTCTTAATCAAATTTACTGCCGATAAGACCTGATACACAGCTTTTGAATATGTACAAGTCGAGAGAAGGGGACGGATATAAAAGAGCGACTCAAACTAATTTTCCAATGGAGTAGACGTAAGAATGCGCACAGTAGTAAGGTGAGTGGTGAGAGAATGAATATCTGTATGTGAAAGACGAGTAGCAAGACCTCTTCAAAGGAAGTGGTATGCGACTAAAAATTTCAGAAGATCAATGTTTATTGTATTAATGATAGTATAGGAAGAATAACTCATCAGGTAGAGAAGTAGAAAAAGCTTAGACGGTGTAAGAGAGAGTAGAATAAATGATATGTCAATAACTCCTATGGAGAGCAGTATGGTTGGAGCCACCACAGACATACGATACAAACTTCACACATTTTGAGAACTACAAGAAGTGTTAAGTTCAGAAAAAATAGAAACGACATCTTTAAAAGAAGTTACAGTATTTTAAATGCTTGGAGAATAAACACTCGTTAATTATTTGAATATTTTTCAACAGAATAAATCGACTTAGACAAAATTATTCGGGAGAGAAAAAAAGGAGCAAACTTTGGTAAATTTGTGATTAGGTTCATGGTTGATTCATGGTTGGTTAAAGTTGGAAGAAACCGGAATCAAAGGTAGAGTTTAACTTTACAAAAGCCTGAGCCTATTTTTGATGCGATACAGATGAAGCTTCTCACTTCTAACAACTTGAGTTAACTAATTTACAGTCAGATAATACTTGAAAATATAAATTTATCAGTTCATCTATTTTGGAATTTTATAAATTTGACATAGAAACTGAAAAGTATTCACTTAGGAATAACGCACTGAGGATTATATCATTGTTTTCAACTACATATCAATGTGAACATTTTTTATTTTTTCAAATTAAACTTTGCCAAGAATCGATTGCAAGCTAGACTTAAGGATAATAATCTTGCAAATCAGAAAAAAAATCGCAGTCTTCATTTCCACGTATCAAATTAAGGAATAAAGAAATATCGATCATCTCATTCATTAAACTTTGAGGTAAGAGTTTCAAATCGATCTTTAAAAAACTATACTTTTATTTTATTTTTTTTTAATTTTTTTTTTTATCTTTCAATATTTTTGCATTTTAAATTTTGAAACAACTAAACGATCAATTTAAATTAACGTATATAATATATATATATATATATATATATATATATATATATATATATATATATATATATATATATATATATATATATATATATATATATATATATATATATATATATATATATATATATATATATATATATATATATATATATATATATATATATATATATATATATATATATATATATATATATATATATATATATATATATATATATATATATATATATATATATATATATATATATATATATATATATATATATATAATATATTATATATATATATATATAAGGTTTGAGATAGCTTCTTTTCTAGAGAACCTTAAACTAATTAGAAAGGTTAATACAAAGGGTTTCCACATATTTCTTTAATACAATGTGAACGTTTCATATCGCATTTCCGGCTTCAACCTTTATAAGATGAAAAGCCCTAGACTTCACCTTTATGAGAAGAGCTGTATGTGTGGAACTACCACAGATGTGTGATGCGTTTCCCATTCAGGGGCGAAAAACACCCCTATAAAGAGCAAGTAACTGGGATGGTGTGAAGAATGTCTGAAGGCGTCTCAAGGCACATAACCTCTTAGAAGCTT
>SEYY01000430.1:60000-62500 GCA_009176605.1 Armadillidium nasatum
TAAAGCTGAACTCTTCGCTCAAAGCTTTGCCTATAATTCTAGATGATTCCGAAGCTATTCCTCCTACTTCAACCCAACCACCTCTAACTCATTTATGCCTAATATTGTAATTTCTTCTAATGATGTCATATCTGGTCTCTCTGAGCTTAACACTAAGAAGGCGTATGGTCCTGATGGTATTCCTCCTGCGGCTCTCAAAACTTGTGCTTCTGAACTTGCACTTGGTATAAACTATTTCGTTTCTGTCTCTCCGCTTCGACCTTTTCTCCTTGCTGGAAACGTGTGATCGATCATTCAGACTGTACTGAAGAATGGCAACCCCTCTCAACCCTCTAACTATCGTCCTATTTCTTTAACCTACGTTCTCTCTAAAGTTTTTGAATCTATCCTTAACAGGAAGATTTGGAAACATCTCAATCCTTTTAATCTTATCTCCGATGGCAAGCATGGCTATCGTAAAGAACGCTCTACTGATGATCTTCTTTCTCTTCTTTCTGATCCTTGGTCCTCTGCTGTTCGGTGTCTCGGGGAATCTTTTCCTAGACAAATTGAAAGCCTTCGATAAAGTCTGGTACAAAGCTTTGATTCCCAAACTTCTCTCTTTCAGAATCTTCCCTTCTCTCTGTGACCTTCTTTCTCATTTCCTTTCTGGTCGTTCTACACTGCAAAAACAAACCTTTCTAATTCCTTTCTATATAGAGCGGCAAAAAACGCGTTTTTTGCCGGTCTAATTTAGAAAGGAATTAGACCGGTTTTTTTCCGCTATATGAAAAAAATGAAGTCACCAAATGCCTTTCTATTTTATTTGAAAAAAGTAAAAATTTAGTTACACGAATGGCAACTCTGCACATGTGTACGAAATGCCAGTGACTATCCTTTCATTTCTACTCCATCTATTGATAGATATTAACACACTTACCTCTGACGTCATAAATCTTGAGATGAGGACTCGATCCGTTTTCGATTTTGCTAATATTTTGATACATTCAGAAGTCGGGAACCATGTTGACTGAGCTACGGTGAATCACATAGTTCCAGAAAATTTTCTTTTGTATATTTGTAAATTGATTTTTCAATTGTTAAATATATATAATATATATATATATATATATATATATATATATATATATATATATATATATATATATATATATATATAATATATATATATATATATATATATATATATATATACTGAGAGTCAGAGAGTCCTATACTATATTTGCTATTTCTGAAAGTACGGATTAGTTTCAAATAAAAGCGTTGGTTTTGGCTAAAGTACTGAAGGTTTTTCATTCATCATCACCGCCACTCACGGGTCGAAGGGTACGTGTACCGGAACCTCCCTTAGACACACATATTCGTGTGCCAGGCAAAAAAATTTTAATAATACTATTTATATTAAAATAATAATAATAATAATAATAATAATAATAATAATAATAATAATAATAATAATAATAATAATAATAATAATAATAATAATAAGAAGCAGAAGAAGAAGAAGAAGAAGAAGAAGAAGAAGAAGAAGAAGAAGAAGAAGAAGAAGAAGAAGAAGAAATTAATAATAATAATAATAATATATAATAATAATAATAATAATAATAATAATAATAATATAGGCCTATATATCGATGAAAACTAAAAAACGATATTGTTCAAATGTTCGAAACAATTTTTTTTTTTACATACTGCCAAATGTCGAAACGTTTAAATTGAAGAGAAAAATAACCGTCAGATTTTTTCCAAAAGAGTCAACCATTTAACCTGTCGGCTATGTTCGCTGTCGATGATTTGCTAATAGGCTCTACTTTTCTTACTTCTTTTAACTTGCACAATTTCAAACACAGTGTATAGGGACATGTCGGCCTTTAATTGGACTTTGATTTTGGAATTCCTCCAACTCTTGTTGAAATTAGTAGGTCTCTGACCTTTTGCCCATGCACCAGAAGCATATAGATATATATAATATATATATATATATATATATATATATATATATATATATATATATATATATATATATATATATATATATATATATATATATATATATATATATATATATATATATATATATATATATATATATATATATATATATATATATATATATATATATATATATATATATATATATATATATATATATATATATATATATATATATATATATAAGTGTGTGTGCTTATGTGTGTGTGTGTGTATGTGTGTGTGTGTGTTTAAAGGCAAAAGAGATTTTAAAATCGAATCGATGCCGCTCAACAAGAGCTTTGAAAGGCATTTGAGCGGCATTTGAGCGGCATGCAATGTCGAGAAAATATTTTGATAGAGCGGCATTAGAAAGGCAATGGACGAAAACCATAAACTCCGCTCTAATTCCTCTTTAATTCCTCTCTAGTGTCTTCGAAATTCTGAATTGCCTTTATAATTCCGCTCTAAGAAATAGAGAAATATGAGAATTTAGACAAAGCCTTTCTATTTCCTTTCTATAGAAAGG
>SEYY01000430.1:67500-72500 GCA_009176605.1 Armadillidium nasatum
CTCACAAGTTATGCAATTTCAAATTTTTGTATCTTTTGCAATTTTCGAAATATTACTTAATACATTTTCATCTATGTCATTTACATAAAAAATAAAGAGTATTGGTCCCATGATAGATTCTTGGGGCACATCACTGATAACATTCACCTATTCTGAGTATTCGTCATTAATTACGACACGTTGTCGTCGATCCAATAATCAATTTTTAATCCAATTTAAAAGTTTTCCTCGAATTACATGAGCCCTAAGTTTTTCTAATAATCTTTGATGAGGGACAGTATTGAATGTTTTTTAAAAGTCTAAGTAAATGACATCATAAGACTTGTGGTTATCTACATTGTTAATAACTTTATTAAAAAATTCTAGTAAATTTGTTAAGCATGATCGTTTTTTTCTAAAGCCATGTTGAGAATTATTGAGCAACTCGTGATCTTCAAGATGTGCAACTAATATACTCGCTAATATTTTCTCAAAAATTTTGCCAACTATAGAAGTTAAACTAATTGGTCTGTAGTTATTAGGAAGCTTATGATCTTTTTTAAAAATAAGAGTTATATCATGCGGCACTATTCCCTGTTGTAGAGACTCGTTGAACAGCTTTGTCAAAGGTTTCGCTAATATATCTTTCAAGTTTTTAAGATTACCGAATAGAAGCCATCTGGTCCAGTGGACTTATTTACAAATAATTTATAAATTTGGAAAGCAACTTCCTCTTCTAAAATTTCAAACGTATCTAAAATATTGTCTATATGAAAATCTTTTATATCTTGCGTGATAGGAATACTATCTAGGTTCTCTTTCGTAAAAACTGAAGGAAAAAAATTATTTAAAACGCTTGCAGCAACAACACTGTTTGATACTAGATTTCCATCATTGTCCAAAACTGGTCCAATTGAATCCTTAATAGAACTTTTATTATTTGCATAGTTGTAAAACTTTTTGGGATTATTTTTACTTTTTCGGGCAATATTAATTTCAAAGTTTCTTTTATAATATCTGAATAATCGTTTGCAGTTTCATCGCCAAGCTATGCAAATATTATTTTCTACAATAGAAGATTTTCAAAGTTTATAAGCTCTGTTTCTATTACCTAAAGAATTCCTAATTTCATTGTTCCATCATCTTGGTTTCGAATTTGTAAAAGTTCGCTTCATTTTATATGAGACAGAAATTTCTTCTTTTTCTTTAAATATTTGTAGAAAAGTATTCCACATTATTTTAATATTTCCTAATAATATTTCATCTCAATCGTTGGAAGACAAACTATCTTTAAAACCATTAAAATTCGAATTTTTAAAATCTGGAATTTTCAAAATGGTTGTTGTATATTTTGTTTTCAATATTAATAATAATTTAACCATGTTGTGATCGCTTTTTCCAATAGGTTCAATAACCTCAAATCTTTTTACCAAATTTAAGTGACTAACTATTAACAAGTCTAAAATATTATTCCCTCTCTTTGGGCAGTAGTTTATTTGAAACAGAAAATTATCTCCTAAGAATTTTAGTAATCGATTACCTTCCTCATCTGCGCCAAGGAAATCTTAGTTGATATTTTGGCAGTTAAAGTCACCTAAAATTATTGTATTCCTTTCTCAAATTCTGCTTGATTCGGTATACATCTATTACTGACTGTGAAGACTGTGGACAATAAACATTAATTATATTAAAATTTATATTTAACATTTATGTTTTAACGCCAAGGATTTCAATTTCGTTAATATCAGCTAGTTCTAGCTCAGTGGTTCGATGTTTCTCCTATGTAAATCATAACACCACTCACTCCCTTCTCTGTTGTTTCTATCTTTGAAAAATAACTTGTAGCCATAAATATGAAATTCCGAAATGAAATCGCGATCTTTAAAGTTGCACCAAGTCTCAGTAATTGCAATTATATCATGGTTTTCGATGTGAAACAATAGCTTTAAATTTATTTAATTTGTTACGGATACTTCTTGCATTAAGAGAAACAGCTTTCATTTCGCGAACGTTGAATGAAGATTTTGATCTACATTAAATTCTTCTTTCTTACAGTTTATCTCCCTGTGCATTTTTGTGACTGCTGTATCTAAGAGTCGACCCAATCTTACGTCACCAACGTCATTCAGATGAACCCCATCCCTTCTAAATAAATACTTCTGATTAGCAAAACTCCCCCAAAAGTTGATAAAAGAGAAGTTTTCATCCCTACATATATCTTCAAGCCTGGTTTTAAACAAAATGGATCTACTTGAAAATTTGAGAGAGAGAGAGAGAGAGAGAGAGAGAGAGAGAGAGAGAGAGAGAGAGAGAGAGAGAAGAGAGAGAGAGAAGAGAAAAGAGAAGAAGAAGAAGAAGAAGAAGAAGAAGAAGAAGAAGAAGAAGAAGAAGAAGAAGAAGAAGAAGAAGAAGAAGAAGAAGAAGAAGAAGAAGAAGAAGAAGAAGAAAGAAGAAGAAAGAAAAAGAAAAAGAAAAAGAAAAGAAAAAGAAAAAGAAAAAGAAAAAGAAAAAGAAAAAGAAAAAGAAGAAGAAGAAGAAGAAGAAGAAGAAGAAGTGGAATTCGGCAACGCCTAAGAGAGAAATGAAGATAGATTTAAACATGAAAACCCAATTTTCTTATTCCTGGATCTTCAGATCTTCATATCTGAAGAATTACACTGAGATTGTGTGATAAAAAATGATTGCAATCAATTGTTGTAAAGTGAAACCTCAGTTTGGGTTCTAATCATCCATTGAAAAAAAAAAAAAAAAAAAAAAAAAAAACCTTAATGTAAGGCTCTGGATACAGCTGGAAACGCCTTTCGAAGAATATAACCCTAACGGCAATTTCGCCACGGGGGCAAACAGTACGTAGTATATATATATATATATATATATATATATATATATATATATATATATATATATATATATATATATATATATATATATATATATATATATATATATATATATATATATATATATATATATATATATATATATATATATATATATATATATATATATTATATAATGAATATTCGGTGTTTGTTGTCAAGTTCTTTTGGGTTTCATTTTGATAGTAATTTATATGCTTCATTTGACAAGTAACCCCCACAACTACACACACACACACACACACACACACACTCACACACACTCACACACACGCAAATACTCTCTCTCTCATTCATATATATATATATATATATATATATATATATATATATATATATATATATATATATATATATATATATATATATATATATATATATATATATATATATATATATATATATATATATATATATATATGTGTGATTTGCAGTAATTTACTTACATTAAGATAATTATAAATGCTTTACCATATTAGAAGAGACTTCACCTTCTAGACAGTTTATTTACTCTCTTTCTCATTAACTGTCTATTGCACTAATAATTTTTTTTTTTTTTTTTTTTTTAAATTTTTCTTTTTTTATTTTTTTTATTTTTTTTTTATTTTTTATTTATTTATTTTTTTTTTTTTTTTTTTTTTTTTTTGTTAATTATTTATTTATTTTATTTTTTTATTTTTTTATTTTTTGTTTAAACAAAATATTTTAATTTTTAAACAATTTTTTTTTTTTTTTTTTAAGTTACCCTTTACTCTCAGAGAAATGAAATCATTTAATTTTATTATTTTTTTCATGGTCTTATGATGAATATTAATTTAATATATTATAATTATTTTATTTTAATTAAGCAAAGGACAAATAATTATGTTCATATTAAACAATGTCAATTTTGATAATTTTATTTTATACTATCTATTATTATTATTATTATTATTATTATTATTATTATTATTATTATTATTATTATTATTATTATTATTATTATTATTATTATTATTTTTATTATTGTCATTTTTAATTTTTATTATTATTATTTTTTCATTTATTATTATAATTATTATTATCATTATTATTATTATTATTATTATGATTATTATATTATTATTATTATAATTATTATTATTATTATTATTATTATTATTATTATTATTATTATTATTATTATTATTATTATTATTATTGTCCTTTTTAATTTAATTTTTATTTTTATTTTTAATTTTTATTATTATTATTATTATTATTATTATTATTATTATTATTATTACTATTATTATTATTATTATTTTGAATTTTATTATTATTATTTTTATTATTATTAATATTATTATTAGACAGTACTTTTAATTATTTAAAAAGGTATATTTATTTTTAGAAATAAATATAAAACACTTGTAGTGTAGTACATATTAAGTAGGTAGACAAGCCTGACAAGGTATGAGCTACTCTTAGGATCATACATAATGAACGTAATTGTCCATTTCCTTGGGCATCTTGAAACAAAATTTCTTTTTGGGGTATTTGTGTGTGCGTGTGTCTTTGGGCTTGGAATTGAATCAGTTTTTATTAGTAGAAGTAGTAGTAGTAGCAATAGTAGCAGTAGTAATAATATCCATTACTGCTATCAGTATGATTACATGTTCTTTAAAAGACGTTTCTAATAATACTATTGGTCTTCACATTACGGTATTAGCAATTACACTTTACGGTTATTTTTAGTAGTTCCTTATAAAATTTGAATTATTTTTTTCCTTTTTAATTTATAATAACTATTTTTTTTTTTTTTTTGTTTGAGAAATATTTTCTTTGAGGAATTATTAATATTAATAAAAGTTAATCTTTATTAAATTATAATAATTAATATAATTGAAAATTATTGATAATATATGATTCGGCAGTCGTTGAGAGTGGATGTGCCTAAAAGCAGATGTGAAAAGAAAAGTGGGAAGAACCAGAAAGAAGATCGAGGAGAAAAAAGAAGAGAGAAGGTTTATTCATTTAGATAGTACTGAACAAAACTTTTAAAAAGTAATAGGTAAAATTTATTTTAAAATAAGAATTTTAGAAAATATTTTTACATTTAAAATGAAAATAATAATAATAAATTAAACGAGTTCCGATAAAATTATATCTCAAAATCTATTG
>SEYY01000430.1:77500-80000 GCA_009176605.1 Armadillidium nasatum
TAATAATATATATATATATATATATATATATATATATATATATATATATATATATATATATATATATATATATATATATATATATATATATATATATATATATATATATATATATATATATATATATATATATATATATATATATATATATATATATATATATATATATATATATATATATATATATATATATATATATATATATATATATATATATATATATTATATATATATATATATATATATATATATATATATAATATATATATTTATATATATAATTATATATATAATTTATTGGAAATCGTGTGTTTGTGTGTGTGAGTGTGTGTGTGTATGAGGACGTGGGAGTATGTGATTGTGTATTATCAATACATTTGTAAGTATCATGTTTGCTCACTTGTTACTGATTGACATATGTTAGAATAGACAAAATTCATCCCTTTTTATAACTCTGAGATTAATTTTCCAGATACGCCCTTTTATTAGCTATGATATTTATTCCTAATTTTGTTGGAAATTGAAAGCGAAGTATTAAGGAAAGGAAATCAAAGACCTTCTTAATAACCAGTTGAAAAAATTATTTAGAACTGCAGCAGAATTTTTCAGCTTGGGGAAAAATAATAATCTATATTAATCCTGACAGAAAAACGGAGGGGACTCAAAACTCCGCCCTGAGTTACGCCTTTATCCAAGGTCAAGTGCCTGGGTAATTCTGTGAAATGACGTACCTGGAGGGTTCTGTTTAATATTAAACTCCGAAGGAAGAGAGCGAGTTTCCCACTTCCAGTAATATCCAGAAGAAAAGGAAAAATATTTTATTACCGTTTTCCAGTTCCTATTTTTTAGCAACTCAGCAACTTTTTCATCAGAACTTCTTCAGAAAACATTAAATGTCTTTCTTGGTCAAAACTTTTAATCAAAACCTTTTCAGAATCACATTTTACTTCTATATATCTATCAGCAAATATATATTTGTTCTATCTTTCATTCAGCAGATTATATCTTTTTATGATAACCTCTCATGAATCACATTTCTTCTATCTGTCAAAGAGCAGAAATATCCTTTTATGATGACTTCTTCAGAATCACATCACACTTCTATATATCCATCAACAGATATACCTTTTTATGATAACCTCTTCAGAATTACATCCCTCTTCCATCTATTAATCAGAAAATATATCTTTTTATGATAACTTCTTTAGAATCAAATCTCACTTTTATATATCTATCATCGGATATATCTTTTAATGATAACCTATTCAGAATCACATTTATCTATCAATTAGCAAATATATATTGTTTCAATCATTAAAAATTTATTAAATCTTTTATTACTTACACTAAATGCTTCTAAAGTTTCTTACTGATATACGAGAGCTACAAAGAAAATAAGAGAAAACATTTTCTTGTAACGTCACTTCAAAGAAAAATATATTATAATAACTCATATTTTTCAATAAAAATTAAATTTTAAATTTGGAAAAAATTTGTTTTTTTTCTTTTCTTTTTTTTTTTCTTTTCATTAATTTTTATTTGTTTTATTTTTATTTATTAATTTTTATTAGGATTTATTTATTTTATTTATATATTTAAATACATCAAATAAATATCGCCACAGTCTTTTCTCATTACAACGGTCACCTCGGCCATTAACCTGATCGAATATTTAAAATTGATATTTAGAGATTCTTCCAAAAGTTATTATTTATTAAGACAAATAATAACATTTCAAATAGTTTTATAAATCGATAAGCAATAAAAATATGTTAGGCATACGATAGGTTAGGTATGGTTTGAGCAAAAATATAGTTAGGAAAATTACAGGTTAAGCTGGGTTTGACATCTAAACTCCCAAACCTTAAAGAATGCCAACTGGTGCTTTCAAATAATGTATGAGACGTAACATAATGTTAGGCATATATCAGGTTAGGCTAGGTTGGAAATATCGTTTCTAACTATCGTAACATAAATGAGATACCAATTCCAATTAAATTCCTTTTTCTCTTTCAAAAATTACAAAGACACAAAAACGATATTTTGAAATGATTTATAACATTTATAAATTTTAATTCTTTCTTATATTTATTGGTGAGTAAATATACAAATGATAGGAAATTAAAAATAGATATTTATTTATAGAGAAACGACTTCAGGGGTGATTTGAATTATCTCCCTTTCTTTCAAACAGACAGAAAGCCAGACAAACACACACACACACACACACACACACACATACACACACACATACACACACATACACACACACACACACACACATACACATATATATAAATAATAATATATATATATATATAATATATATATATATATATATATATATATATATATATATATATATATATATATATATATATATATATATATATATATATATATATATATATATATATATATATATATATATATATATATATATATATATATATATATATATATATATATATATATATAATATATTTTTTTTTTATTTTTA
>SEYY01000430.1:82500-85000 GCA_009176605.1 Armadillidium nasatum
TTACTTATAGGTAACATGAATAGACATTTTGTTGCGAGTATCTTTAATTAGTTGTATAGCTATGACGCCTACACGATGCATAAATTTGAATTCAAAATGAGGTTAAGAATAAAAAAAAATTAAAAAAATAAAAATAAAAAATAAAAAAAAAAACATTGGGATAAAAGTCACTAAGAATATTTGAACAATATTTTCATCTTCTTCCCTTCTCTTCCTCCTCCTAATTCTCCTCCTTCTCCTCCTTTTTGTTGTTGTTGTTGTTGTTGCTGTTGTTGTTTTTGTTCTTCTTCTTCTTCTTCTTCTTCTTCTTCTTCTTCTTCTTCTTCTTCTTCTTCTTCTTCTTTATTTCTTTCTTTCTATCTTTCCTTCTTTCATTTTTTTTAAAATATTTTTTTTTTTTTTTTTTTTTTTTTTTTATTATATTATATATATTATATATATTATATATATATATATATATATTATATATATATATATATATATATATATATATATATATATATATATATATATATATATATATATATATATATATATATATATATATATATATATATATATATATATATATATATATATATATATATATATATATATATATATATATATATATATATATATATATATATAAATTAGATTACCGAATCACATTAAAACATTCAAACTATATCTTCATGATTCATGAAGATTTTCTTTCTGAATATAAAAAATTAATTAATTTAAATGTCTTTCGAGACTATTTTTGAAATTTATTTTCAAAAAAAAAAAAAAAAAAAAAGGTGTTGAGAAATACGCCCAAGTTGCCGTATAATTTTGACGTTTGTCCTAATAAACTACAAGAGTTTACACTTACACTTACACTTCATATCTAAACATCACCTGTTTTTCGACACCTTGTAGAAGGTTAAATTTGTCTTTAATTAAATAAAAAAAATAAAAAAAAATAAAAACCTTCGCACTCATGAATTTTATCCATTAACTGAGACTGTAAATACCCCATAAGGTAGGTTAAACGAGGAGGTAATGTGTGGTCCTATATTTCTGAATTTGGTAACTGAAGATCAAACTATTATATGAATGACTTTACAACTTTTAACAAATTGATATTACATTCATTAAGTACTTAAATATAAGTGAGAGAGAACACACACACACACACACACACACACACACACACACACATACATATATATATATATATATATATATATATATATATATATATATATATATATATATAATATATATATATATATATATATATATATACAACACACACACACACACACTATATATATATATATATATATATATACATATATATATATATATATATATATATATATATATATATATATATATATATATATATATATATATATATATATATATATATATATATATATATATATATATATATATATATATATATATATATATATGAAGAACAGGTGCAATTCAATTATTGAAATGAAATGTAAATTATAATAATTTCTTTGTGAAAAAACCTACTCACCTAAGCATGTCTGGCAACACTCGGGGCTCGGGCGAGGTTGCAATCTATAGCAACCTTCTACAGAAGGACAATGAGAAGGGTTGCACTGAACCATATGATTCTAAAAAGAATATATATATATATATATATATATATATATATATATATATATATTATATATATATATATATATATATATATATATATATATATATATATATATATATATATATATATATATATATATATATATATATATATATATATATATATATATATATATATATATATATATATATATATATATATATATATATATATATATATATATATATATATATATATATATATATATATATATATATATATATATATATATATATATATATATATATATATATATATATATATATATATATATATATATATATATATATATATATATATATATATATATATATATATATATATATATATATATATATATATATTACAAACAATACATTCTTTAAAAAAAATAATAAAGGAAGCGATCACAATAGTAGCCTCGAAGAAGCCTGGGGGGGGGGGTTCTAAACAATGTCCATGCTTCACCCCTAATTCATCACCAATTGGAAATTTGTAACCTCCGGTGATGACATTAGTGCTACTAAGACTTTGCAAAAGGCTTACCTTTTTGCAAGGTCTATTTTTTTCATCAAATTATGCAAAATTCGCTGTCTACAATCGAATTTCAACTTTTTTGAATATCACTTCTCTTCTTCTAGACATCATGTGCTTATTCCGATAGCAAACCATTTTGTTTCCTCAGATTGTCTCTATCCTCAATTTTCAGCCAAAAGTGTTTGTGAATACGTGAGCAACGACGTTGTTTTTGCTCCTGTCTCTTATTTGGAGTCTTCTGAATTTTCCACCTAATGACTCAGGCTCTATATCCTTTCTGCGATTAATTCATTTGTTTTGTTCATTTATCTGTTAGTACTCTACTGACTAACCTAAATTCTT
>SEYY01000430.1:92500-105000 GCA_009176605.1 Armadillidium nasatum
AATATTTTTATGTTGTTTATCCCAGAGCTTTTCAGTGTAAGGGTCGCGTCCCCAAGGATGGTCCAGGAAGGTCGCAAGAAGATGTGAAATTTTCTTTTGTAGTACATATTTTAGTTTTTTTTATTTGAATTTTTATTTTTTTTTTTTTTTATTTTTTTTTTTTTTTCTGAATTTAATCTATTTATTCTATTGAAAAAGAGGTAGTGAAAAAAATGCTTGATGAGATGGAGTCACGATGAAAAAAGTTTGAAAAGTGTATCGGACTGACAAAGAGTTGAACAAATAATTTTTCCTCTTCTAAAAAAAAAAAGTCTTCGAGCAAATTTTTTCTATCGATGAAGATCAATATTCATAAATTTATCATATTTTTTTAATACTATATTCCTTTATTTCGAAAGCTTTGTATGTGAAGAAATAAAAATAAATCAAACTGCATAATTAGTTTATAGCGGTTCTGCTCTTTAGTTCATTGGATGGAATTACAAGCTGTTAGATTTAAACCAGGTTTTATCTGACGAGTATCTCCAAAATCCTTAAAAGGATTTAAAAAAATAAATAAATAAATAAATAAATAAATCAAATATTGTAATCATGGTTTTATTTGCAAAGTTCAGAGTGAGGTCGATTTTAATTAATTTCTAATTTCATTGCTAAAGTTATTATTCTATACCAAATTATTTTGTTGTTTCCTTCAATGCTTCCAATTGGTTTTATTGGTCATTGCTTAAATTCTTAAAGAACCCATGTTATTTCCCATGGGATAAATTGGTTTTAATAAAGATCAGAAATTTTGAATTCCTTGTAGGAAATTCCCAATGGTTTCAATAGGAAATTTCATAACAACCAGTCGATATCAAATAGACAATTTACGAGAAAAATTCCTTAAGAGACACGCTTGTAGGGTACATTAAAAATTCTAATCGTAAATTTTAAGTTTGGAACTTTATATTTCCCATTGGTCCGACAGGATCCCGAAAAAAAATTCCTTTAGGACATTTTTTGTTGGGTATTTAAGGAATGATTATAAAATTTCTCGTCGAAAAATTTTAATGAATCTAAATTTACTGAATTATAATAATGATCTGTAACTGGAGAAAGATTATGTAATAAAAAATTCCCTCTCCACCCCTTTCAAATAAAAAAATCCCCCCCCCCAAAAAAAAAAAAAAAAAAAAAAAAAAAAAAAAAAAAAAAAAAAAAAAAAAAAAAAAAAAAAAAAAAAAAAAAAAAAAAAAAAAAAAAAAAAAAAAAAAAAAAAAAAAAAAAAAAAAAAAAAAAAAAAAAAAGAAAAATAAAGAAATAAAAAAAGAAAAGAAAAAAAAAATCATTTCAATTCAACAGGACATAAAGATGTGTTACTTGTTAATTTTATAATATGAAATACATAAATGTTAATGAATGCCAAAGACATAATATGTATTTCATACACTAATACAAGATATGTATAACCTTAAGACTTAACATTGCCTCAAATCTAGTTTGTGAACAGCAGTAGTTTTATTGTCAAAATTTTCTAAGTTATGGTGGACAGAAAACAACAAAGACAAAGTATTATTTTTCATTATTGTTATTATTATTATTATTATTATTATTATTATTATTATTATTATTATTATTATTATTATTATTATTATTATTATTATTATTATTATTATTATTTATTATTATTATTCATTATTATTATATTATTATTATTATTATTATTATTATTATTATATTATTATTATTATTATTATTATTATTATTATTATTATTATTATTAATTATTATACTATTATTATTATTATTATCACTATTATTATTATTATTATTATTATTATTATTATTATTATTATTATTATTATTATTATTACGCATAGGGCTTGTTTCCACCAATACCGAGAGGTGACGTCAGCTGTAAGTGAAACTATCTGCAGTTATGTACTTGGAGACACAATTATCTGATTAGGTGTTACCATAATTTTACATCTCTTTGGCGAATTTTCTTGCAATATTAAATGATTCTAATGTTAAAAGAATGGTAATAATTAATATTCGAATTGAGAGACGTCTTATTCATGCTTTTAATGTGTATTAATTTTTTAAATAGTATATCTATCAAATTTTGTTGCATCGTGGCCAAATTTTTTTTTATAAATAAATTGTTATTATTATTATTATTATTATTATTATTATTATTATTATTATTATTATTATTATTATTATTATTATTATTATTATTATTATTATTATGAAAAAAAATATTTTAAATAAAAAAAAAAAAAAAAATTATTAATATATTTATATATATATATATATATATATATATATATATATATATATATATATATATATATATATATATATATATATATATATATATATATATATATATATATATATATATATATATATATATATATATATATATATATATATATATATATATATATATATATATATATATATATATATATGTAAGATTTTTCTGCCTTAAACATTGATCATTTTCATTGTTATCCAGCTACTTTTTCTCTAAATTTATGTTACTTCTGAGTATTATTAACTATTCTTTCAGTTTTCTTTCTGCTTCTTCTCCTTCTTGATATTTCTCTTCTAATATAATATCTTTCTGAGCCTCTTTATTTATTTTATTTATTTATTTTATTTTTTTCTTCTTCTTCTTCTTCTTCTTTACACCATTTTTTATTTTTAAATATTTAATAATATAATAATATATATATATATATATATATATATATATATATATATATATATATATATATATATATATATATATATATATATATATATATATATATATATATATAAACGAGTATATAAAAATATACACAAAACCACTTAAGAATCAAATCGGACAAAAATTAAGCTTTGTACTTTGACGCTATATATACTCAGCCCAGAAACAGAATGGGGTATTTGATACCCAAGTCTTCATAATTTAGTGCCCAAGTTAACATTATTTAGAGAGTGACACTTTCAATGGGCGAAAGACGACCGAGAAGATTCTTCACCTTCATAATTTAAACAGTAATTACATATTCAAACAAACATATGGTTACATATTTAGGCAACATATCATTGTGAAGAGCAAACAGCAGCAAACATATTACACCATATAGTTATATATATATATATATATATATATATATATATATATATATATATATATATAATATATATATATATATATATATATATATATATATATATATACATATATGGATATGGTTCTAGAGGCTGGGAAATCCTTTTAACCAGTATTTTCCCTTCCCACGTACGGTTGCAGGAATATGAATACTTTCTGGAGCCGACACTACCCTGCATCATGCTGGAAATGGTGCAGAGTATATATATATATATATATATATATATATATATATATATATATATATATATATATATATATATATATATATATATATATATATATATATATATATATATATATGTGTGTGTGTGTGTGTGTGTGTGTGTGTGTGTAGGTGAATTTATATTTTTTTTAAACAGTTAATTGTGGGGAAACTAGAGTGTCACCCCTGGAGTATAATAAGTATTTAGGAGTAAATCGATGCTGTAAGGGAATATCCCCACTGTAGGAGTTCACATCTGGAGTGAAAAGATGCAACCATATTTACACACATTCTACAATCACGGAATAAGGCTCATTCCCATCATCCTCATCACAAGATCTTTTCAGTTAAGACCATATCTTAGAACATTTGCATAATTTTAGAACATTTACACAGTAAACGCAACTGATCGTTCTAAAGATAAAAAAAAAAAAAGTTCGGATAGGTGAACTGATGAAACTGATGAAACTGATGAAACTAATTTGATAAGCCATCTGCAATTGCGTTTGCTTCATAGCATAAAAACTGCAGAGGTGAAATTGAATATCTCTTTATCATTCACAACTCACCAGTCGGAGGGTACATATTGAGGAACTCCTGTTGACAAATGCTTGTGTGTTATGTATTTATATTTTCAAGATTGTAGACGGCAAAACCATTGTAGAACTAATTTAAGGCCTAACCTTATCTCTGTTTTAGGATATCATTTAATCATTTCCTAACTCCAAAAGAAGCAAAAATACTTATCATAAAATACCAAAATTTATGACTGACATTCCCTTAAATCAATTCTTTGAGAAACTTCATTTAAACTGCTTTTACGGTCTTTCTCTGTTTCGCTATTTCTTTTTTTTATCTTATAAGTAAAATAAAAAAAAGCAGTTTCCAAGAAAATCATATTTACATAATCTTAGGACTAAAACTAATTTTCAAGAACCTCAAAATTTCAATATAATTTCACAGCAAAATATGGAAAAAATAACTATTAAAAATTAACTATGAGCTACTATGATGGTTATTACCAACTACTATCAGTCTCAAACCTAAGTCTTATGACTAACAAATGGTTCTTTTTACGTATGCAACTACCTTGCATCCCAATTCCTATATAATAAATATTGAATATACATGGAAAAGTTCATTCTTGGCTTATTTAAAAGCTATTCTAAAAGTTTACCTTCTACTCTTGATCAGAACTTTTTAAAGTGGAAGTCGCGAGAAATTTTTAATCTATTAAAACAAAGTATTCGATTTTATTTTTTATTTTTATTGTAATTGAAAAAAGGGGTCCAGAAAAAAAATTCCTAAATGAGACGGTGAAGGTGGAAGGGTGGGGAAGTCGCGATGAAAAAAGTTTGAGGAATACTACTCTTGGTGATACTTGAATTAAGAATCTCTTTATTAGAAAATTTTTACACCTTACTGAGTTTTATTTTTAATCAAGGATGGAAACTCCTCTAGGTATTGAACCAATTACATTCACCACACGATTACGATTATCTTTTACATATCAATCAGGCTTAATTGAGTAAACTCGACAAGCTCAAGGCAAATCATTTACACACAAAATCATAATTAAACTTCAGACAACAGAATACCCAGATACACAACGTATGAAAGTGTGTGGGTCAAAAGAAAGATAGAAAAATAGAGAAAAGGATAGATAAATAAATAGACAGGATACATAAATAGATAATAATAAGTAAAGTGTTCCAGTCTTTGTCTGTGGAGTACATATAAGACTGAGCATAGTTGTTAAGTCTGGGGCCAAAGAGTTGGATAAAGAAAGGATGGACTTAGTAGAAATAATAGCAGCACTCTCTCCTCAAATGAAGAAGTACAACTGGAGGTTCGAGAAGAATAATGATCATTGTAACAGCGATAGTATAAGAAGAGTGATGCAGCAGTTTGGCTGCCAGAAAGAGATTGGGTAGGGCTAGTGAGAGAAAGACAGTTGGCTGGTCGAAATCCCCTAGACTTCACCTTAACAAGAAGATATCAGATACCTTATACATACTCCATAGAAGAGTAAACAACACCTTTATAAGAGGCCAGTAACAATAGTAGTGGAAAGAAATCCTGAAGTATTCTGGGAACACCCAACCTCTTAGATTGTTTAGAAAGAGAATTAATGTAATCCTTCCAGGAAAGATCACAAAAAAGGAAACAAAAAAAAATTAAGAACAAAAGAATGTTGGAGTTGTGATTTTGAAAGAAGATATTATAGTTGCCTAGAAGATTGTGACGAATACATATACAAAAGAACTGTTTTTAAGGCATTGTAAACAACCATGTTTTTTGTACCAGAATTAGAGGTTCGAGAAAGATTAGAGGTCATTTGCTCCAAGGTTACCTAACTATAATCAACTATTTGTTTTGGAGTTTTTTGCTTTTGAAAACTGGAAAGAGTTATAAAGGGTGGAGTCATCGGCATAAGAGTAGATAGGAAAGGAAGTATCAGATAATTGATCATTGATGAAGAGCCTTAAAAGAGTTGATCATAGAACGGAACTCTGAGAAAGACTTCTATTGACTTAAGAATGAGCTATAGCCATCTACAACAGCAGCTATAGAACGGCCAGAAAGGAAGTCAGAAAGAGCAAGTTACAAAAAGAAGAGTATATACCAAAAGACTCAAGTTTAGAAAACAAAACTTTGTGCCAAACCCTATTGAAAAACTTCGATATGTCTAGCTCTACAGAAAAAATATTCACCGAAAAATGCAAAAGAGCAGAGTGTCAAATTTAGTGAGAAGGTAAATATTACCAGTCGAGCTTTCCTTAAGTAATCCAAACTGTCGATCTGAGAAAGTCCATAAGATATTTCCAAATCTCTCTGTAAAAGAAGGATTCGAAAAATTTGGAAAAAACAGAGGTTAAAGCGATATGACGATAGTTGGGAGATTGAGAGGAGCATTCTTTTTCGACATAGGCTGAATAAACGCACGCTTTAAGCAGGGGAAAGGTTGAAGTTGATAGTTAAGGAAGATAATAGTTTGCCATGACAGAGTGGGAGCTAAGAAGCGCATATTTTGGGAACTATAGGAGGGTTACCGGCAGAACCTTCAACCTGATTATTTAGCTCAGAGAGACAGATATAAAAGTGTGAACGAAGAGCTCAGCTTTAGCAGAAGGTAAGGTAGCAGTACTGACGTCAGAAAACACAAGCGGAGGGTAAAGAAAGAAGTTAGAGTTGAAATTTTAGCAAAAGACTACAAAGAGGCTGAGGCAGAGGAACCAAAAAGATTGTCACATTTTTCTACGAAAAAAAGCGTTATAGTGTCTAGAAGAAGAGATTTTCCTCTATTCAGGGAAGAAATGTAAGAAGTTCCAGTTTCTGGAGTTTGAAGACAGTGGTAATTAATGAAAGCAGAATCCCTGTGGTAAATAGCATAAGAACAAGTAGAATTAATCCAAGGTTTATTGGTTTAGTAGAAAGGAACGAGATTTGAATGTACGTCTGTCTGCACATAGAGAAAATCACCTGAGTTAATACGTCTGCACATTCCGAGGAACCCTTCCACGAAAACAATTAGCATTCCAAAGGAAATCAAAGAAGTACACCTGTAAGTCCAAACAGATTGTGTCACCAAAATACCTCAAACGATTCCTCGCAGTAGGAGGGCGTCTTACCAGCGGAATACTCGAAGAGACAAAACAGGAGGAAGAGAAAAGAAGGTGAGTGAATGAACTCAGAAAAGAAAAGTGTGTTTAACAGTCTAAGGATAAGAACTAGAGATTAATAAAAAGTCAAGTGTGTTGGATTCATCACCAAGGTGGTCACGGATACGAGTGGGGGAGTTGCATCAACTAAGGTTGTTAAGAATAGAAAGCGGTATGCGAGTTCACCAGCTGTATCAAGGGATCTAGAGGAAAGCCAATGGTATATATATATATATATATATATATATATATATATATATATATATATATATATATATATATATATATATATATATATATATATATATATATATATATATATATATATATATATATATATATATATATACGTAACCCCACGCAAACATACACAAATAAAAAAACGCTATTACTTCATATTACTATTGCCGGCATTATATATATATATATATATATATATATATATATATATATATATATATATATATATATATATATATATATATATATATATATTATATATATATATATATATATATATATATATATATCGGTATCGGTACGGTATATTTTATATATCGGTATATTTTTTATCGGTAGTAAATAGTATCGGTATCGGTATCGGTATCGGGTATCGGTATCGGTATCGGTATCGGTATATATATATATATATATATATATATATATATATATATATATATATATATATATATATATATATATATATATATATATATATATATATATATATATATATATATATATATATATATATATATATATATATATATATATATATATATATATATATATATATATATTAGGGATGGAGCGATACCAAAATTTTTACCGATACCGATACCTAAAAATTACCAGATACCGATACCGATACCGATACCGGTATCGGTATCGGAAAATATGCCGATACTACTACCGATACCGATACCGATACCGATACTTTACTCTTATCCAAAAATTTATACCGATACCGATACCGATATGGTATCGGAAAATATGCCGATACTTGCCGATACCGATACCGATACCGATACTTCACTCCATCCCTAATATATATATATATATATATATATATATATATATATATATATATATATATATATATATATATATATATATATATATATATATATATATATATATATATATATATATATATATATATATATATATATATATATATACGAGTATAATGTAATCAGATGTAAGAGAGATCGCGCAATATTTCTAGTAAGATAACAAACCCTAATGAATTATCCTTGTTCATAGTCTCGCGTTGTTTATTTTGAGAATGCATTTTTTTATTTCCTATTCAAGAAATTAAAATGTTTTCTGAGCTCGGATACAATAAAGAACGCTTTGGTGATGATCCCTTACAGTGACGCACGAGGGAAACTATACAAAAAAAAAAAAAAATATTCTGTAAACAGTTTCAATTACGAAAAAAAAAAACCCAAGAGACACGAAATGTCGAACGAGGGGGAGGGGAAGGACGAGGAGGGGTAAGGAGTAGACTGGGGGGAGAGACAGATAGATGGGTGAACGGAGGGAGAGACAGAGAATGGTCGGAAAGAAATAATAAACGTGGGCGTTAACAGTTAAAGACGAAATCATAAACTACAAACAAAAAAAAAAAAAAAAAAAAAAAAACGCAAAGAAAATGTGGATAGCGAAGGGTAAACTTATTAATTAATAATATATGAAAAGAAGGTGAGATTATAATAATAATAATAATAAAAAATAATAATAATAATAATAATAATAATAATAATAATAATAATAATAATAATAATAATAATAATAATAATAATAATAGTCTTACCTTACAATAACACATAAGGCAGGAGTTGAGACCGATGAGAGAACTAGACACGTGCACTTGCGCCCCCTCGTGGCTGCAGTAGTGAGGCTCACCTGTCGTACAAATAAAAAAAAAGAGGCTTTATTACACCTTATAAAAACATTATTATTATTACTATTATTATTAATATTATTATTATTAGTAGTAGTAGTAGTAGTAGTAAGAGAAATATCCATTGAGTTAAAATAATTTACGGTTATTTGTAACCAAGTTGAAATAATACGATTGTAAAATTTAATTTTTCCGTTAATTTTAAACAATTATAATAATAATAATAATAATAATAATAATAATAATAATAATAATAATAATAATAATAATAATAATAATAATAATAATAATAATATGCAGTATTTAAGGGTCTGAGAAATCTGTTATAATCAAGTTTTTGGATTTGGTGTCTATTCCAAATAGGATTCCACCAAATTCGTTGGTTTATTTGTGTGGTTAAGCTTGTTGCCTAATTTTTGCGCTTATTATAATAAAATAATGATACATTAACTAAGGTCCTTGACGTATTGATGTACTTATCACTGCAAAAATTGTTTTAACAATTCGTTGGACAAGTTGCAAAAAAAATGGCAACAAATTATTTCAATTACTTTTTTATTATAAATAAATCGGTGAAGCGACTTTACTATGCTTAACATGTCTTTTCTCTATTGGAAATTTTACTGTGACATTTTTGCCACGTCCCAACGATTCGTTAGGACAATTTTTCAGTGTTGGTCTGCGGTGACCAAGTCGCTAGAAAAGAAACAAAAAAATGCGACCAGAATGGACATCCGAAACCGTATTAATATTAACATCCGTATCCGCAGTCAAGCTATTTTACCACTTCGTCCATTTAATACGTGGATGTTTGATTGTTTAGAAATATAATTTATTTTTTATTTTTAATGGTTTTATATATATATATATATATATATATATATATATATATATATATATATATATATATATATATATATATATATATATATATATATATATATATATATATATATATATATATATATATATATATATATATATATATATATGTATGTATGTAGGAGGACATACTGCCTTCCGAAAAGAGGGAATTACTTCCACTGGGGATGTGAAGTGTTTGAGAACATCCCATTGCAATTTTGTGCCTTATGGCTTACCCCATACGCGCTCATCTTCAAATCTTTCTTACACAAGAGTGCCTATAAGTGACCAGAAGGCACTCCTTTATTCCCAACCTCAATCGCTATTTCATATTGCACTCTCCTTTCACAACGTATTTTGAAATAGAGCAAATTAACTTAGCTTCGAAGAAACCAATTGAGTTAGTTTCTAAAATTGCACCCTTAAACACGCTTTCCCCTATCACCACTTGTTAGATGACAGCCTCAGATGGAATACGCCAACTCACCACCTGGGTTGGTGCATTCATGGAACTGTTGACCTGTTCTGTGCATGGTTTCCTTTCTTCATTAATATTTGTAACATTCGTGATCTTTTGTTGAACATCACCTCTCCTCTTCTAGATCTCACTTCTTATTCTTAGCAGAAATAAAAATGTTTAAGAGTCCTGATAGCAATCCTTTATCTGCTTCTTTTTACCGCCTCTGTCCTTAATTTTCTGGCAAAGGCAATTGTTGTATTACCTCAATGACGTTATATGTATTCGTGTCTCTGATTTGGAGCCATCCGAATTTTCAACCTTATGACTTAGGCCCTTATGCCAATATACCACTAAAATTAATTGTTCCGTATATTTGTCTCTGACTCAACTGTGTATCCGAAAATCTTGGACTTCTCAAGACTCCGTCTCTTCTTCTCTTTCTTTTCCTGAATTCATCAAACTTTGTGAATTCGAAGTTCACCACCATCAATGGCTTTCCCCGAATTCTTAACTTCGACTGGAGAACTTTCCTACCACTTTTCTATTTAGAATAATCTTGAGCAGTTGGTGAAGCTAACAATATTCTTGATCTTCTAGAAGATTAACACAAAATACAAAACCTTTTCTTAATTCCAAATTCATTTCCTGATTCTTTTAAACTCTTTTCACCTCTCCGTTCATCTGATCATCTTCTCATTTCTGCATCATATTTATGCTCAAGTCTTCAGCAGAAAGGACCACAAGAATACACCTTTTTGGCTTTTTTAGTGCTGCTAACCGGTCGAATTTGCCGTCGTATTTTCCGATTTCCCATGAAATGATTAGTGCTTCTGCGTAAGGGATTCCTCGGAGTATGGGCAACTCACAACCGAGGTGATTTTCTCCGTCATAGAGGCGTACATTCCATATTCTTTCTCTTTAGCTAAAACTTATATATACCTTGGATTAACCCAGCTTGTTCTTGTGCTAATTCGCCGTAAGGTCTCTATACCTTCAATAGTTCCCATCATCTTCAATTTATAGAAATTCAAGAAACTTATATTTCATTCCTGAATCCCGAATATTTCGATTTAAGTATTAATATATTATATAATAAATTAACGTTAATCTATTCTCCAAGACACCAAACCAAGAACTCTTTTCTCCATAGAAAATGCTGCGATTCTTCTGGTTACTCTTCCTTTTGCTCTTTCTGGAATTTAGCAAGAGGTGTCAACTCTACTACTGCTTCTTTCTGTCTTCTTGTATCTTAATTGATACTGCACAACTGCCATTTTCTATATATATATATATATATATATATATATATATATATATATATATATATATATATATATATATATATATATATATATATATATATATATATATATATATATATATATATATATATATATATATATATATATATATATATATATATATATATATAAAGATTAGCCCTTCGATCAAACCTTTGCCTCTAATTCCATTTTAAGCAATTCAGGAATTATTCCAACTTCTTCAGCACTACAACCTCATATGGTGATAATGTAATTTCTTCTGAAATACGTTATTTCTGTTCTTCCTGAGCTTGACACTAATAAATCGTATGGTCTTGATGGTATTCCTCATGATGTTTTTGAAATTTGAGCTTCTAAGCACTGTCCCCTGCATTGGTAAACTATTTCGCATACGCTGCTGGAAATGTGATCATTCATCCTATGTTAAAGAAGGTAACTCCTCTTAACCATCCAACTATCGTCCTATTCTTTTAACCTCAGTACATTGAAAAGTTTTCGAAATTATTCAGAGAAAATTTGGAAACATCCTAATTCCACTAATTGGTATTATTTTCGAACGCCATTGTGGCTCTAGAAATGATCACTCTACAGGTGATTTATTTCACTTCTCTCTAGTTTTTGCTCCTTTGCTCATCTGCATTTTGGTGATTCCTTTGCTGTAGTGCTGAACATATCGCAAACCTTCAACAGAGTCTGACACAAAACTTTGATTTCTAAGCTTCGTCTTTATATATCTGTGGAATTTTCTCACTGATTTCTTTTTCATTTGTTCTGTAGCAGCTGTTACAGACAGCCACCGTTCATTTTTTGAATCTATTAATAGTTTTGTTCCTCAGTTTACTGTATTGTCCCCAACACTTTTTCTACTTCTCGTTAATGGCCTTATCGCTATTACTTCATCAGCTACAAAGTTCTACACCGACGAGTTCAATTTTAATTGCACACTTCACTTTGAAGGACGTCCAAGGG
>SEYY01000430.1:125348-130348 GCA_009176605.1 Armadillidium nasatum
AAGGAGTTTTTGGTGTTACGAAGAATAGATTTTGCGCGATTCAGGGATAAAATATAAGTTGAATCAGTTTCTTGAGTTTGAAGACAACGGTAATCCCTGAAGGCAGCATCTCTGGGGGGAATAAATAGCATGAGAACAAGTAGAGTTAAACCAAAGTTTGTTACGATTTGTTGAAGGGAAAGAATATGGAATGTACGCCTCTATGCCTGAGAGAATCCCCTCGGTTATGCGCTCTGCACATTTCGAGGAATCCCTCCTACAGAAACAATAATCATCCCATGGGAAATCAGAGAAGTACAACCGTAAGTCAGACTATTTAGCAGCATCGAAGTGCCTGAAGAATCTCCTAATTGAAGGCTGGGCCGTTCTTGAGGAAGATTTGAAGAGACGGAACAAGTTACAGAGAAAAGAGAGTGATCGTATGAACTCTGAGGAAGAAAGAGTTTAGCAGTATAAGAAGGATAAGAGGTTAGGAAACGATCAAATATGTTGGATTCATCACCAAGACGGTCAGGGATACGGGAAGGGAGTTGTACCAGCTACTCAAGGTTGTTCTCAATAGAAAAGTTATAGGCGAGTTCACCAGGTGAGAAGAGAAGGCTTTTATATATATATATATATATATATATATATATATATATATATATATATATATATATATATATATATATATATATATATATATATATATATATATATATATATATATATATATATATATATATATATATATATTATATATATATATATATATATATATAATATATATAATATATTATATATATATTATATATATATATACATATATTATAGGAGAGAAAGTAGAGGGAGGTCCCCCATTGGGCATACGGGATGTTAGAGCGTAAAACATTTCGATGCATTATTTTGCCCAATGATTCGTCTCTTTCATGCACATTATCAAGCTTTCTACACAGAAAGGTTTGTAGATTGTCTTGTAGGCACTCTTTATTTCACATACCACAAGGCTACCACACAACCACACACTTACAAAAAATCAAATGGGTTTAAAAAAAAAAAAGCAAAACTCTGGAGAAGTCAAGGAGGGTGACTTCCAATAATGGCCCCTTATCAATCACTCTCTCCATTATCACATGTGAATTGCAGCCTCTGATGATGTGACTGCTGCCACCAGGAGGCGTCCGAACTGTCCTGGTACACAGTCTTCTTCCACATAAATTTCTGTAACATTCGCAGTTTCTGATCTTAATTCCACTTTGATAAACACCACCCCTCTTCTTCTAAACTTTATCACTTATTCTTAACCGAAATTCAGGAGTCTCAGTGCTCCTATAGCAAACACTACTATGCTCCTTTCTACTATCACTGTCCTAAATTTTCAGTCAAAGGAAGTTATTGCAAATATGTATATATGTATGCATGTATGTATGTAAATATGTATGTATGTATGTATGATGTATGTATGTTCTACTTCATGGCTTAGGTTATCTTGCCAATCTACAACAACATTCATCTGTTCTGTCTATTTATCACCTAATTCTCGATAATTCCAATGTTCACCACCGCCAATTTCTTTCCTTTAGTAATCATGATATAACTGGTGAACTCCCGTAACACTTTTCTTTTGAGAAGAACCTTGAGCAGTTGATGCTAATGTGAACTTTTTCTTTAAAAAAAAAAAAAAAGTTGATTCTAATTTTTTTCCTGATCATCATGGTGGTGAATCCAACAAACTTAATTTTTCCTTAACCTCCAATCTTTCTCTTGCACTGTTAAATTCTTTCCTTCTCTGGGTTCGCAAAATTACCCTTTTCACCAATTAATGTATCCTGTCCTGTTTCTTCAAGTCTTCCACAGGAACGGTTGTCTCCTTCTGCTAGGACTATTTCGATGGTGCTAGCTGGTCTGACTATCTGTCGAACTGCTTTGATTTTCCATGGAATAATTAATGCTTCAGTGTGAGGGATTCCTCGGAGTGTGTGGACGACATAACCAAGATGAATCTCTATGGCGTGGAAGTGTACATCTTGTCCTCTTTCTTTTCTGCTAAAACTGATAAAACTTGGTTTAATATTGCGTATTCTCGTGGCATTCCCCGCAGGGAAGCTGCCTTCAAGAAATTACGGTCACCTTCAAACTTCAGAAACTCGACCTTCTTGCAATTTATTCCAGAATCATGCAAAATATTTTCTTCGAGACATTAAAATTCTTTTCTCCTAAAAAAATTCAAAATTCTTTCTGGTTCCTCTTCCTCATGCTCTTTCTGTTTTTTTGTATTTTTTTTTTTTTTTTAATATCAACTCTAACTTTGCTTCTTTCTCTTTCCCTCCTCTTATATCTTCTGACAGACAGCAGTACGGATGTTTTACCATCTGCTAAATCTGAATTCTTTCCTCAAATTCCTCATATTCCCAAATTATTCCTATTTTTTTTTTCTCCCTCCAATTTATGCCTAAAATAATTCTTCTCTTAAAGATGCTATTTCTGCTCTCTCTGAGTTAAAAACCAGGAAAGCTTTCTGTTCTCACGGAATCCCTTCTCTGGCTCTCAAAACTTGTGTTTCTGAATTTGCCGCAGAGCTTTTATAAACTTAGTCTCATCCTTTCTCTTTTCAGCTCTCTGACCAGAGACTTAAATGCTATGCTCAGTCTTCTTACATGTATTTCATTGCTAAAATCTGGAACACGATCTTTTGTCTATTCTTCCAATTTCCTTTGACTTGCATTTCGACCTTTGATTTGGACTTGTTTTCAGGCTTTTCAACTACTCAAGTTTAATTTGGGAGGTCAATAGCCTTTACCCACTGGAGAAGACGTTAAAATATATATATATATATATATATATATATATATATATATATATAAAGTTAGGTATACATATATATATATATATATATATATATATATGCCATATATATATCCACTCATAAATATCAAATATATTTTATAAAGCTGAGGACTGTGTGTGTGTGTATTGGTTTCATTGTGTATGCATAGTTTTGGCTAAGTAGTCAAGCATTCATGCATATATTGGTGCTAATTAACGTCCGTGCCTAATGAGGTCTGACTGTCATTAGAAGTATCGTAATATTGTTTGTAATAATTTATTAATTTTCACATATTACTGTCAATGCAAAATTCTCCTGTAAAATCAGTCTCAAATATGCCTGCCTGTAAATTAGATATAAAAGCAAACCTAGATTTACCAACTCTATTGATACTGTTATTATTTGCCTGAAAAATTAATTCTTCTATATATATATATATATATATATATATATATATATATATATATATATATATATATATATATATATATATATATATATATATATATATATATATATATATATATATATATATATATATATATATATATATATATATATATATAATATATATATATATATATATATATATATATATATATATATATATATATATATATATATATATATATATATATATATATATATATATATATATATATATATATATATATATATATATATATATATATATATATATATATATATATATATATATATATATATATATATATATATATATATATATATATATATATATATATATATAATATAATATATTTATATATAAAATTATAACATTTGCACTGCGATTTATATTCAGGATAGAACCTGGTCCATGTTGACGCTACGCCCAAGTTGTGGTCGGGGAAATATTGAAGGGACTTTTCACTAGGCGATATGTCAGTAGAAGTTCTGGATTATTTCCTTTTGTACCATCAGTGGAGTAGTGGTCAACACAACGGACTTCCATCATATATATATATATATATATATATATATATATATATATATATATATATATATATTATATATATATATATATATATATATATAATATATATATATATATATATATATATATATATACATATATATATATATATATATATATATTATATATATATATATATATATATATATATATATATATATATATATATATATATATATATATATATATATATATATTAGGAATAATATATATTTATATTTGCAGCAACAAAATTAAATTGTTTATGCTATTAATCGAATATGATAAATATTTAATGAAATGCATATGTAACCTGCGTCATTTAAAATGAAATGCTCAAAACTAATTATTTCTCACCTACACACACACACAGATACACACACACACACTTTATATATATATATATATATATATATATATATATATATATATATATATATATATATATATATATATATATATATATATATATATATATATATATATATATATATATATATATATATATATATATATATATATATATATATATATATATATATATATATATATATATATATATATATATATATATATATATATATATATATATATATAAACGAAATGAAAATCAAAATGTTTAGAAACTGATGTGTATTGTAGCTCCGAATTCACCTTTTTTTTTAAATAGTGATTTAACGCATAGTGCAGCTATCCTCATTGCTGATGAGTTAGTATGTTTAAAGTCACGAGGCTGCGTTTGTTTTTGAGAACCCGCCATACGACCATTTTCTAACTAAATAAGAGTGTAGAATAGCTAGTGCTTTTCAAATTTTGTGTAGATTACGGAAAATGCTGTATAAAAACTTGGGAAATAATTCCACATTGGTTTTGGTGATCAATCCTTACGTTACGTTGGACGCAAGTGTTTCAGTGACGTTAAAAAGTATAATGTGAGTATACCATCAGTTGAAAGCAACGGTGGCCCACGAAAAACCCACGACCATCACTACTGTAAATATCGAGAAAAATTTTGCAGATAATCTTACTCCAAAGTAGAAATGTGAAAAAGGTCTTTTGGATATATTTGAGAATGTTGAATGAAGAACTGTGCATAGACCTCATTGAAATTAAATATATCACCAGACTCCAAATACATCAATGCATTGATATGGGCACCGAGTTTTTGTCAATTAGTTGGAAAAGACAAAATGGTTTTGTCCAGGTATACATAACCGGTGA
>SEYY01000430.1:145348-147848 GCA_009176605.1 Armadillidium nasatum
ATTATGCTTAACATGTCTTTTTCTCTATTGAAAATTATACTTTAACATTTTTGCAACTTGTCCCAACGATTCGTTAGGACAATTTGTTCAGTTTGGTCCTAATATTTAAGAACAATGTCGGAGTTCGAATTTTGCCTCTTTTTAAAGAATATCATTACTCAAATTTGTAATAAAATTACAATAATTATAATTACAATAATAATTTATAATTAAAAAAATATGTAAAATATAAATTGTATCTAAAATTAACACGTGATTCTCAAATCACACAATCCTAAGTTAAAATAACTTGATAAACAATGTTTAGATGTTAGATAATGTTAAAAAAAAAGCTTCAGAATATTTAGACTCTAGATAATGCTTTTAAAAATTTTGGAATTAAATTTGCTCGCTGTATTAGTGTTCAAAAATTGATTTAAAGAACAAAAAATGCTTTTAAATTAATGTTCAAATATTAATTAATTGTTCTGATTGAATAGAACATTTAGGTTTATTAATTTGTTAAAATTGTTCAATTATGTAAATTGTTTCAAGCTCCTATTAAACCAGTCTCTTCTACTTTCAAATTTCTTTCACCAGCAGTCAGAATTTTAGGTCAATTTTTTTCCTTTTTTTTTTTAACCATCCGATTAATTTGAGGTTAGATAATCCTTGAGAAATCCTTTGAAAAATCCTTGTAAAGTTACAGCGACATCTCCACCAACCTTTGAGGCAATTTATCAGTCATTTGAAACCTATTTAACTTCTTTTTAGCATATGTCTTTTTGATAAGGGGTCAAAGATCTTAAATTTAAAGATCCTTCAAGGAAAATGAACAAGAATTAGGTCCTAAGGTCCTTTACTTGACTAACAGAAGGAAAGAAGACCACATAATTCATCTTTCGATGTCATATCGTGTCCTTCAGTGTTCCGTGGGTATGATCAGTGTGTACAGAAAGAAAAAAGAAGAAAAATGCCACAGAAATATCAGTAGACCAAGACAATTAAAAATTTAGTTCTTTTCCGATATATATATATATATATATATATATATATATATATATATATATATATATATATATATATATATATATATATATATATATATATATATATATATATATATATATATATATATATATATATATATATATAATATATATATATATATATCCTATAATTTACAAGCAAAATAATGAACCCAATAATTAAAAGCAAATAAATTAAAAAAAAAGCATGTGGAGTAACCATACAAAATAACAGGTAAAACCTGATCATCACAATCACCACATTCACCAAAATCGCCATAGTCACCACAATCACCACATTCACCACATTCACCACAATAAAAAATCGCCACAATCAACACAATCACTACATTCACCAAAATCACCACATGCACCACTATCGCCACATTTACCACACAAAGACATTATCATTGCATATTAGGAGCCTAATATCGCAATTAGGCAAATCAATTTGAAATGCGCCACGAGAATATTCTACAATATATATATATATATATATATATATATATATATATATATATATATATATATATATATATATATATATATATATATATATATATATATATATATATATATATATATATATATATATATATATATATATATATATATATATATATATATATATATATATATATATATATATATATATATATATATATATATATATATATATATATATATATATATATATATATATATATATATATATATATATATATATATATATATATATATATATATATATATATATATATATATATATATATATATATATATATATATATATATTATATAATATATATATATATTATATTTTATTTATATTTTATTTTATTTTTTTTCTCTCTCTCTCTCTCTCATGTTAATAATATATTAAATAAGAAATACAAATTTTTATTAATTCTTACCGTAAAATAGTCCTTTTTCAAAGCTGACAACATTCGTCGAAACATTATAATAAACGTTGTAAAAAACAATAAAATATAATTGCAATAATAAAAAATAATTCAAATTACTCGATCATTTAAATAATTATCCTGCCTTTTTTCCTTTCTCTCTCCCTCTCTATCTCTCTCTCTTTCACTCGCTCTCTCTCTCTCTCTCCCTCGTGTCGTAGTTTGTATATTATTTAAAAATATATATAATAAGAGTAATTGGCAACATTCGTTTTATTAGGTCAGGGATATTGAAGGTGGTCGGTGGCTTCTTTTTTTATGAATGAAAAGTTCTTTTTTAGCTACTATATATTGTTCCTTTTCTCTTTTTTTTTTTTTTCACTTACGATCGTCTTCTTAGAGCCGACCCAAATCTGAACACCTGAGAACAGCGTTGCCAGAATGGTAATTTTTTCGCTCGCAAAATAGGAAATAAAAGGAGTTTTTTTTTTTTTTCACTGATTAAATTGAATTTTTGATAATAAGAGTAGAAAGTTTGTATCAGAAGAACTGATGTTATTATTAATATTTGGTACCTTTTTTTAATGTACT
>SEYY01000430.1:150348-165348 GCA_009176605.1 Armadillidium nasatum
TTCTTTCATCTTTCTTTCTTTATTTAAATATTTTCTGAAACTGGTAGTATATATCAAAATGGTAGCAAAGAATTTTGAGATATATTGTTAATGTTACAAACCCGTAATGAATACTTTATTCTTGTTCAGTGTCATTAAAATGAGAAATCCCTTTCCAACAATTTCCTAAAGAGATTGTGAAGATTTTTTTTTTTTTTTTTTTTTTTTTTTTTTTTTTTTTTTTTTTTGATAAAACGAAAGCAACAAACAATTGCTGAAGGACATACGATATAATTTATTTGTGAAATCAGCAGAGACAAGGTGTCTTAGAAATTTTAAGAGACCTGGCGCAAGATGACTCATGGTAAAGATTTTATTGTAATTGTAACCGTTCCCCCTAAAAATTATTTAATCTTTCGAGCTTTTTAAATGATCTCTCTTTTTTTTCTACTTCATCACAGAGATTAAAATTTTGGGTCAGAATTATACAGTATTCTGTTAAAAAAAAAAGTCTTCATTGAAAATGCATCTGCGTACTCAGGTCATCTCATTACTACTTTAATGCTTCCTGTGAATTCTTTTCGTCATTTTTTGAAGCAAATCAAAGTCTAGAGAGTTCATGCCAAATGCTCAGTTCACATGGAGAAGCACTTTCAATTTACATCAAAATATTGGCAGATTTATTGATATTAGACCTGAAATATGATGTCACCTCTAATAGTGCAAAGTGAGAATCCCAAAGATAAGTATGTCAGATTTCTTTGAGTATCTTTTGAAGTAAAACAGTTCTCGGAAACTTTTTAAATGCCTTTGTTTCAGAGTCAGAGTATCAATATAAAGATGAAGTCTGGAGTTAGAGGGAGGGTCGAATAATTTAAAGAATGACTCCTCACAAATATGATGTCGGGATAACCAGAGTCTAAAATATTACTAAGGAATCGAAATATAACAATGCATATTGCAATCTCTCCTCGTCACAAACCATAATCATCCTTACATAACCTTCGATATTTAAAAGAAAAGAGCTTCAGTAATCCTCTGAATAGATTGAGGTTCCGTAATCTCGTATCTGGGTTTCTTTCCTCTATACCTTGTTGCTGATCAGTAGTTATCTTGCTACTAACGTCTTACGAGTCGCATTCTATTCTTCCCTTCGCTGGTGCGAAATTCTCAAGGAAGAAACTCCTCCCTTTTACATAGTATTTGTAAGGATTTTGTACACAGAGATGGTTAAAATGATTCCACATACACGTTCGTCTTACTCGAGAATGGCATAAAAATAAAAGTAAAAAATATCTTATTTAGATTCTCACTAATAGTCTCAAAAAAAAAAAAAAAAAAATATATATATATATATATATATATATATATATATATATATATATATATATATATATATATATATATATATATATATATATATATATATATATATATATATATATATATAATCCATAGGAGGGTGCTTGGAACCCCTACTGGGGCTACATGGCATTTTGCTGGGGCTCCTGGGTTACAGGAGCAACCAACCAAGGTCAAGCAACGCCAACATGGGCACAACAACTGTTGCGACAAATTTAGCGAATAAGACAGAGAAAAATTTTCCGCACGCTAGGATTCGAAACCACTGACCACAGCGTCGCCGTTAGACAGTGAACATAAGACTCTACCACTGAGCTACTCCGTCTTCCCAAAAGAAGGCTTAGTAGAACAGTTTTCAAGCTCTTATGCTTCGAATCATTGTAGCAACTCGGTACTTATTAGAATCCATAGAAGGGTGCTTGGAACCCCTACTGGGGCTACATGGCATTTTGCTGGGGCTCTTGGGTTACAGGAGCAACCAACCAAGGCTAAGCAACGCCAACATGGGAACAATGCGGAACAATTTTCCGCACGCCAGGATTTAGAACCTATTTACTTCACCCCAATTGTTCGCACTGTATGGTAGTGTCCTTAGTTCTTGTATAGAATAAGCATCTTCCAAACAACTTTTCTTGAAAGAAGGATGCTAGAGCTTTTCATATCTACTCTCCTACTCCAAACATTTTTTCTAGATGTTGAACTACTGCTTGCTCTCTTTATGTCATTGCTATTAATAAGGGCACAGGTCTTCTCTCCATTCGCATATAACCTCCTTCGATGAAACGTCGTATAACTTATCTATCCACAAAGTCTATCCTTTCTAAATCTATCTCGCTGTTCCTAAACTTAACTCCAATTCTCAATATTTCATGTTCTCAAATTCTGTCTGCAACACACTTCCATTCTTTATTTTCCAAATTTTCCTTGTCATTCTCTTTCAAACTTTGTTTATCTGGAGACGTCTGCCTTTAGTTTTTCAAAAGCCCTTATTCGTCTCGTTTTACTGAACGTTAATATATATATATATATATATATATATATATATATATATATATAATATATATATATATATATATATATATATATATATATATATGTATATATATATATATATATATATATATATATATATATATATATATATATAATATATATATATATATATATATATATATATATATATATATATATATATATATATATATATATATATATATATATATATATATATATATATATATATATATATATATATATATATATATATATATATATATATATATATATATATATATATATATATATATATATATATATATATATATATATATATATATATATATTTCATACTCTACAGAACTCCTTTCTGCATGAATACCATTGGTATCATATTTCGCTGTTTACGAGTCTATTGGGGTACGGGGTCTCATAAAACGGTTTGGACATTCTCAACATTCTGTAAAATTCTGAAAATCATTCTCATTAACTATTAAAAGAAGTCTATAAATATTCTTGTTATGTTTTTGGTTTATCTTTAAATGATTATTATCTTGAATGCAAGAGAGAATTAATTAGTGATTTCTTACTGATCTTTTTTACATTTTTTATTTCATATATTTTTAAAGCATTTATTTGAATAAGAATTATGGTTAGCAATAAAGCCTTTTTGGTCATAAAAGACAAAAAATCAGTTTCTTAATAAACAATTATAGATGCATGGCAGAGTTTCCCAACTGGGGTCTATATGGACCCCCAAGGGTCCACAAAAGCATTGAGAGAGTCCTCAAGGAAAAATATTTATTTAAAATATGAATGTTTCATAAGAGTATGGGGGTTCATATATGCAAAGCTTGGACTCGGGGGGTCTACAAGCAAAAAAAAGGGGTGGGTACCCCTGCTGTATGGGGAAAAGATGAATTAGATGTTAGATTGAGCTTGAGGATCATGCAGTTATGAACAATACTCTAGTTCAGGGTAGGTAAAAATGTATTGTTTGGTAAAAAAAAAAAAATAGAAATACAAAAGACAAAGAGAAAAAGACAAAAAGACAAAAAGGTAAAAAGACAAAAAGACGAAAAGACAAAAAGGTAAAAAGACCAAAAGTCGGTCGTGTACCATCCTTAGAAAAGATGAGTTCAAAATGATTATATAATTAAGATAAATTTCTGGTTGTAATATTACATCACCATTTGTTTATATTACTATTTCTATTATCACTATTCCACTCCCCTACCCCCAAAGTTAAAATTTTCACTGGGATTCCTCTTAAATTCTAGGGAAACTTCTCTAGTAAAATCTCTTTTGGAGTTTTTACACAAACATTTTTACCTCATAAGTCCGACATGTTACCATATACCTTACTCAAGCGTTCCAAAAGGTACTATTGTTATTTTATTAAGCTTTAAATTTATTACACTCTTTTATACATTAATAAAGTTTTTTTTATTAAATATGAAAAGGAAGTTACTGCTTGAATGTTGCAACGCAATTTTTTGTATTCTTTGGGTCCCAGATACAATGATCTCAGACATGGTCCCAGATACGATGATTCCAGACATGGTACCAGATACAATGATCCCAGACAAGGTCCCAGATATAATGATTCCAAACAGGTTTCCAAATACAATGATCCAGACAGGTTTCCAGATACAATGATTTCAGACATGGTACCAGAATACAATGATCCCAGACAAGGTCCCAGATATAATGATTCCAAACAGGATCCCAAATACAATGATCCAGACAGAGTTCCAAATACAATGATCCGAGACCGGGTCCCAGATTCAAAATCTCAGACATGTTCCCAGATACAATTATCCCAGACAAGATTCTAGATACAATGATCCCAGACGAGGTCCCAGATACAATGTTCCCAGACAGAGTCCCAAATACAATGATCTCGTACATGATCTCAGATACAATGATCCCAGACAGAGTCCCAGATACAATGATCTCAGGCATGGTCCCAGATACAATGATCTCAGGCATGGTCCCAGACACAATGGTCCCAGATACAATGGTCTCAGGCATGGTCCAAGATACGATTATTCCAGGCTGGGTCCCAGACACAATAAGTGAATGAAGGAAATAATTTAATTAATGTATTTTATTTATAAGAATATATGGCTATCAGAAAAATCAATTGCAGTAATAATAATAATAATAATAATAATAATAATAATAATAATAATAATAATAATAATAATAATAATAATAATAATGAAAGTTTTCAGATCCATTTTAAATTTTAGTTTTACTAGTTTAAAGTTTTAATTTTATTAGTGTATTATTTTAACAATAATTTATTTCAATTTTGGTATTATTTTTAAATATTTATTATTACTTTCCCTATTTTAAGAAGTTTACTGTTATATTTAAATCTCATTTTACCCTAACATTATTTTGCAGTTTTAATTCCATAAAATTGCATAACCAAGGAAGATTTTTTTTTCTCTCTCTCTCTCTGAAGAAATGCTTTATAGTCTTATTTATGTCATTATATATATATATATATATATATATATATATATATATATATATATATATATATATATATATATATATATATATATATATATATATATATATATATATATATATATATATATATATATATATATTTATATATATATATATATATATATATATATATATATATATATATATATATATATATATATATATATATATATATATATATATATATATATATATATATATATATATATATATATATATATATATATATATATATATATATATATATATATATATATATATATATATATATATATATATATATATATATATATATATATATATATATATATATATATATATATATATATAATATATATATATATATATATATATATATATATATATATATATATATATATATATATATATATATATATATATATATATACATTTTATTTATCCAAATTATCTTGTAGCTTTGTAGAATGAAAAATAAAGAACTCGTGACGTCACAAAATTCTGTAAAAAGTTTTCCACTTTCTATTATGTTTTAGATACTGAGTAATATTTTTTTTATACTTTGGTAAGCTCAAATTAGTTATGAAATTTCTCCAAGCTAAAAGAATTCCCTTTTCTAACTGCAAAATTCAAATAATTATTTTTATATATCCAACGTTATGTGAATAACCACTCCCCCATCCCTTCAATATAAAAGAAAATTCGATTTCATTAATATATTTATACCTTTCTTGTCCCATTGTCTTTTCTATTTCACTCAATTTTTATAGTTTTCTTTTCTTTTCCTTCTTATTCTACTATTTCTCTTTCTCCATTCACATCTCCGTTTCACTCCTTAACAAGTTAAAGTTATTCACACATTTTACTCTACAATCTATTGATTAAAATTGAGTATTTGAGCAAAGGCAGTCATCAAATCGTCTTATAAAACTATAATTTCAAGTCGTCTGTCATCATTAACTTCTCTTTGATTCTTAGAAACGTGCAGAGAGTATCTGGGATCTCTTCAATCATTTCTCCCAAGTCACCAAAATCTAAATTTACTTCGAGTGTCAAGCAGAGAAATATATATTAGAAATACATTAAGCCTTACTGTCGTAACCTTTGAGGTCAAAAACCACAGTGGCAGCCATTGAAGAAAAAAAAAAAAAAAGAAGAAGAAGAAATCAGTGTGGGATCGAAACGTAGGTTTGATTATATACGTGTGAGCAAATTAATGTTCTGAGAACTCTTAAAAAAGAAAATCTGTTTATTATAATAATAATATATAATATATATATATATATATATATATATATATATATATATATATATATATATTATATATATATATATATATATATATATATATATATATATATATATATATATATATATATATATATATATATATATATATATATATATATATATATATATATATATATATATATATATATATATATATATATATATATATTTTTATATATATTATATATATATATTTATATTATATATATATATATATATATATATATATATATATATATATATATATATATATATATATATATATATATATATATATATATATATATATATATATATATATATATATATATATATATATATATATATATATATATATATATATATATATATATATATATATATATATATATATATATATATATATATATATATATATATATATATATATATATATATATATTACTCACCACTAACAAAATATTGAAGAACGCTTTATAACAATAATTTTAATCTTCTAGCTTTTTTAGATGAAAATTCATCTATAACCTCTTCCGTGTTGACTTTGCAACTTCGGTGAATGCTCATAAGGGCAAGTCCTACTAATCTTTCCTGTCCTGTAGAATTTCTTAAATAATTTTTTAATCTTTTAATAGTTGAAAAAGTCCTTTCTGGAGTGCATGTTGTTACTGGAATTGACGCAAAAACCTTCAGTAATTCAAAAATATTCGGGAAAAGTACACAATTACAATTATTTGCTATCAAGTTGGCAGGTCAAGTCATCTTAGAAATTTCGGGGGGTTAGAACCCCCAGAACCCCCCCCCTGGATACGGCCTTGTATATATATATATATATATATATATATATATATATATATATATATATATATATATATATATATATATATATATATATATATATATATATATATATATATATATATATATATATATATATATATATATATATATATATATATATATATATATATATATATATATATATACACTCGTATATTGGGCGTACCTGAATTGCTTATCCAAACTTGGAACCTTTGTTGTACTCACTCCAACAAAAGAAAGTGTACTAACATTTACCTATAAAAAGTAATTTAAAATTCTACCAAACTGGGAATAGAAAGAATTATACTGTGTTAGTACATCATTTGAGCAGACCTATCCTAGATACTGTAGTCAATGGAGAAAAGATCTTGCCAATGACACATAAATTTGTATGTGGAGCGACACAATGTACCTTTGTAGAAAGTCTCTATTAATATAATTTTGCATTTACGTTATAACAGAGATTCTTGACATAAAAAGCAACCAACTAATGGCATTGTCATTTTTCGAGGGTAATAGCAACTCTTAGCAATCACTATCGTCGTTTTTATCTTTATGGTTGCTTCTCGCAGTGACAATCCAATAGTATTGAGTTACAAATGGCAGATATTCTCTCTGTGTGTGAATTACCATAGGGTGATTCGGATTCGGCTCGTCGATCGTATTCCGAAAATTACCCTAAACGAAAATATCCGGTAATGGGATCGTGTGTAGCTATGCACCAATTTTTCAGGGAGTGAAGTATTTTTTAACGTAGAAACCACTGATTGTGGAGCTACAAGATACATCTGAACACTCGATGTGGAGGAGAATGTAGTAGACATCTGAGATCAAGATTTTTGACTTAGATTGTGAATGCTTTCCAATATCTTTCGAAAGTTGGGTTAAGTAAGTGTTGTTCTATATTTCTATAATGTAAAAATGGACATAGAGAACTTCTCACGATCAATAATTATTCCGCATCATATACTGCGATTTCAGATCCCCACAAAAGCAGATTTTCAACTACAAATCGTTTTGTTGTCAATGGAAATTACGACAGAGCGTCAATCCGCAGTTTTTATTCTGTACCCTTTATGCATGTGCCAATCTGGCAAACACTTCAAGAGACTCGATTATGAATAACCACAATGAACGTCAATGGAACGAAAGAAATCCTCATTTTATCAAAGAAAGCCGACATAGTAAATATTTGCATGTAATGTATGTACAAGAAGGCATCGTTGATGATTTTCTGATAAAACTATAGTATTTACAGACAATTTAACTGGACAACCTTATAGGTAAGTTTTGGACATGAGCTGCTAAAACTTATGGTCTGCATTCCACTACTCATTCTTCCTGACACTGGTTAATTAAATATAGCACTGAACCACACTTTAGTTTCGTTACAAAACAGTATGTAGAAGATACGTTTTGAAACCGTTATATTGATTGAAAAAAAATTCATAGTGTAACCTGTACGCTTCTTAATTGAAGGCCAGTGTTTTTTTTTTTTTTTCTTTTGGAGACATTGACGAGATATTGTGTATGCTACACCAGTTCCCACAGCCAAGGTTTTCCTTTACCATATGAACCAAGGCTTCAAGATATACGGAATACAACCAGAATCCTTTCGTAATATTGTTAATGGTACGAAAGTGAGGCTTGTTATGCTGTAAGAGGATACTGTTTTGATCCTTGCCTGTAAATATTAGACGGTGGATGTTCTTGAAACAAACCTTCCCCACTGACTGCTTCAAATTACATTTCTCCATCTTTCGAATGTGTTGCGTTAAGTAAGTCTTGTTCTATATATCTGTAGCTCTAACTTATTTAGGGTATATCTTGGGACACACGCTTGAGATTTTACACGGGTATATGCAGGAAAAAACAACGATATGTAGCATGTTACATATGCAGCGATATGTAGCATGTGTAACAACGATATGTAGCAAATGAGTACATAGTGGGCCACATATCCACATTATATATCCTTTTCAAGAAATTCCTTCTACAGCTACCAGTGATAGGTTTTTTTCGTATCGTTTAACATTCCCATTCTAGATTTGGTACTAATGACAAATCTCTGTAATTTTTTATGGGTGTATGCTTGTACAACTATTCATGTAAACTTTTTTCATCGTTGAGGCGAACACAACTGTCTCAAAATAGACCAACCAATTCAGATACACCGTCTATATATATATATATATATATATATATATATATATATATATATATATATATATATATATATATATATATATATATATATATATATATATATATATATATATATATATAGTAAGGGGAATAGTGTTTAGAACCCTCCACCCACACCCCCACCCCTTTTTCATATAAATATCAAGTACATTAATTCTGGTAATCGTTATCCACACTTTCAATATTTTTTAAGTATTTGTAGATTTATGACTATCATAAAGATACCAATTATAATTGAAATTGGATATGTTTTTGACCTCGTAAAACACAAAGAATTAATAATCAATAATAATAATAATAATAATAATAATAATAATAATAATAATAATAATAATAATAATAATAATAATAATAATAATAATAAATAATAATAATAAAAAAAAAAAAAAAAAAAAAAAAAAAAAAAAAAAAAAAAAAAAAAAAAAAAAAAAAAAAAAAAAAAAAAAAAAAAAAAAAAAAAAAAAAAAAAAAAAAAAAAAAAAATATAAATAATATAAATAATAATAATATATATAAATAATTTAATAATAATAATATAATAATAATAATAATAATAATAATAATTATAATAATAATTTCAAAATAAATGAAATTATAAAGCCATATAACGATTAATTATTAATTTTAACAAAGGTTTTAATATATTGAATATTTTAGTTAAATGTACAGTGTAATGTTAATGCAAATTACTCGCTCAGTCCCTGAGTCTTCCGCCACTGTTATCGGAAATGATCCACCTTGATTAGACCGGGAGGAGGACTTAGCCGACTTGAGGGATACTCTGATGTAAGCAAGAAAATTTGTAGCCCTCTGAGGAGGAACCAAGTGCCTGTCTCCCCATCCAAGGAGTCACAGCTTACATCTATGGGAGTGTTACCGAAATGAAATTAAGAATCAAGTATACAGATCATAATATCCTTGAAAACAGCTATGCCCGTGAGTGGTGGTAATCCGTATAAAAAAATTTAAAAAAATAGTAAATTCCTGTTTTGTTTAGCCTTTCCTTCTGAAAGTGAGGTTCTGCTTTGAGGACCAAAAAAGTCCTTTCGTCTTCATTCTTATAGAACACATATTCAGTATTATATTGGGACTCTTTAGAACTAGAAGCTGTGAACTTGTGAAAGCTCCAGAACAGAGATTGACCACCAGCTGAGGGATTTAGTTATCAAGGTGTGAATTGTAGTGAAAGTTTCAGGAAAACTATCACCACAATTCTGACTCAATTCACCATAATTCTGAATTTCCTCCCTCACCTTATGCCCTGAGAAATTTTCATCCTTTACATTTGTTTTTGGAACTCTCATTTTCGTCCTATATAAATTTGAATTGGGGAACTTATGCCTCTCATTTTAAAGCAATATTTAAATTCATGATAAATCGTACTGGATTTTATGCTAGAGAGTCGCATATTATGACCATGAGTGAATGACTCTCCATGATGGATGTAGCCGCCCTAATGTGAACTCTGATGGCTGTCAACTTTCTTATCAAATTAGGTACTTGTGCACTGAAAAACTGAGATACTTGCCAGTTCAGATGGGCTTTATTAGCCATGGACATGAGATTGCTGAGAGGGAGAAAGCCCCCGCATTACATTCGGTTACTAATCTAAAATGTCAAAGGGAACCCTTGTTTCACACATTCAGTATTGGGGAGTACTGAACTTCAAACGCTTTTTGGCTCTGGTTCCCTACATTTGCAATGGGAACCTGTGTCTCATATTAGGAAAAAATAGAAATCGAAACGAATAAATTCTGGACTCGGATATGCGGAGCATTTCTCTAAAATAATACAATAAAAATCACTTCTAGTCTGGGAGTGGAAGGAAGGCTGTAGCTGTATGATGTGTGTAGATACCGTATGGGGGAATATTATTCCCATAATATGAACTGTATTGACTGTCGAACTTCTTTCTGGTGCGGATGGTTCGGGCTTTGAAGTAGATCTCTTGACGATTTTATTATTATGAACCGGGCTCATTCTTATGCCCTAGTATTTTACTGCCGTATCATTTGGGAATTGGTCGTCATAGAGAATATAGAGCAGGGTAGCGAGACCATTCCGAAGAGCTCTAAAGAGCTTAGATAAGGTTATATAGAAGAAGAAGGCCTTCCTTAAGAGGAAGTACAGTGATTGGTGGTTTCAGTGTGGGGCTTTCATAGTCTCTTGTCTCTTGGTTACTAGAAATATCTTAAATATCATGAGATTCCTTGCCCTCCTCCCCCATACTATGTGATGTAACATGTCTCCTTAATATTTCGTTGGGGGTAAGAATCCATACCCTTAAAAATATTTTTTCATAACCAATGTTTTTTTATACAAAATTTCAAAATCACTCCCATAATTATACCCAACAAACTTTTTATTATATAATATCATATTAATATTATATATATATATATATATATTATATATATATATATATATATATATATATATATATATATATATATATATATATATATATATATATATATATATATATATATATAATTTGGAAGATGGAGAAGAGAAGGAATATATTTTCGCGAAAATCCTTTTTTTTTTAACTTTGAAGATGACTTTACATTTTAGGACGAATGAAACGCTCTTCATCTCTCCAAAAACTTCAAATCTTCTTCTGGACAAACCTCTTAAAACCGCGATTGCTGCAAGGGATTTCAATTAATATTCCCTTATTCGAGGAAGAGAAAGAGGAAGTGAGAGAGAGAGAGAGAGAGGGAGAGAGAGAGAGAGAGAGAGAGAGAGAGAGAGAGAGAGAGAGGGCAATTATTATGCAAATGATAAATATGAAACAAGCATAGTAACAAACTAAATCAAGTGAAAAGATGTAATAATAATAAATGAAAAACGAAAAGAGAATAAATGAAAGAGAGAGAGAGAGAGAGAGAGAGAGAGAGAGAGAGAGAGAGAGAGAGAGAGAGAGAGAGAGAGAGAGAGAGAGAGAGAGAGAGAGAGAGAGAGAGAGAGAGAGAGAGAGAGAGAGAGAGGAAGAACATGAAACAAAAAAAGCAAGAAGAAAGAATTCAGCAATAAAAACAAAGAAAAAGTGAAATCATTAAAAGAAAAAGTAAGAAGCCTTCAAAACTTCTCAGTACCTTCAAATAAAATTGAATATTCAAAGCAAAAAAAAAAAAAAAAAAACTGAAATAAAAAGAAAGAAGAAGAAGAGTAAACAAAATGGAGGATAGAACAAAATAAAGAAATATTTCGTGAAAGAAATTTTTCTAAAAGATTGTTTAAATGACGAAGGAATTTTCTCTCATTTAATTATCATGTTTTAATTTTTTTTTTTTTTTTTTTTTTATTTTTGCAATTAATAGTTAATATTATATTTATATATATTATATATATATTATATATATATATATATATATATATATATATATATATATATATATATATATATATATATATATATATATATATATATATATATATATATATATATATATATATATATATGAGAGAGAGAGGAAGGAAAGAAACTCCGTCTTAGGCTATGAGCTTAACCAACCAATGGGCATTTGGGGGTATTTTCAAATCCTTCCTACACAGGAGTGCTAAAGTGACCAGTATGAACGAACATTATTTACACATTACACTCTCTTTTTACAACTTACTTAGAAATGGATCTAATGAACGTAGCCTCAGAGAAGTCGAAAATCCCTCAGCATTCCCCCCCCCTCACAAATTTGGTGTTGATGGTTTCTGGTGGTGGAGTTAGTGTTGGCCACCGAATTAAAGGCATTTTCCGATGCTTTGTTTTCTTTTCTTCATAAATTTCTGAAACATTCGCAGTCTTCATTATAATTTTCAGTTTGTAGAACATCAATTTTCCTTCTATTTTCTCAACCGAAACTCGGGTGTTTGAATGCTTTTATTGCAAACCCTCCTACTCTGTTCCCTCGATCCCTCTTATTATCATTATCATCAATTTTCATCCAAATGTGGTTGTTATCCCTATGTACACAATGACGTTGGTTGTTTTACCTTTCTGTTTTACCTTTCTGTTTTACCTTTCTTCTGAATTTTCTTCCTTAAAGCACAGGCTCTTTTTCAAATTTCTTATGTTTTGCATATGTCCCCAACTCAACTGACTATCCTAAATTCTTCGCCTATTTAAGCAAAATAAAGTACATTCTCTCTCCTTTTCCTTTGTCTGAAATCATCATTCGAGGTTATTTCAATATTCGTCACAACCAATTATTTTCCTCCAACTCAACAAGATATGAACAAGATAGAGCTAGTGAATTTGCCTTCCTTTTCTCTATCAGTAATAACCTAAGCAAATAATAAAGATGCCTATCCATATCTCTTGGACAAGAGCCCAACATACTAGACCTTTTCTTAACACCAATCTTTTCCTTTATCCTGTTAATATCTTCCCACATCTGGGTCCCACGACTCTCCAAACAACCTTTATATCTCTGTATCCTTTCTTTGTCTTCAGGAGGGAAGAAGCTTTTGGAACTTCTGTGCTGCTAATGGTCGGACTTCAGGTTGTACTTATTTAATTTCCCATGAAAGGACCACTTTTCATTCATTATTTCTATAACAGGAGGTGTGCATTCTATATTCATTCTATCAACAAAAATTAAGAAACATTAATTTGACTCTGCTTGTTCTCTAGTTATTGACAACTGAGATGCTGCCTTCAGGAATTACCGTCGTCTTCAAATTTTAGAAACTCTTGGAACTTGTATTTCATACAGGAATCGTGTAAAATCTATTCTATACTCTACAATAAATATTATTTTCTCAGTAGTAAATACAATAATCTTTCTAGTTCCTCTTCTTCACACACTTTCTGGCGACATGCAAAAAACGTCAACTAAAATTGCTTTCTCCTCCTTCCCTCATCTAGTATATTAAAGCAACACTGCTGGCGTTTTGCATTCTGGTAATACTGAGCTCTTCGCCAAACCTTTGCCTCTAATTCCAATTTAGTTGATTTCAGACCTAATATTCTTCCTGTGGTTCTCAAAACTTGTGCTTTCCAATTTGCATCCTGTCATGGTAAAATATTTCGTCTCTGTCTTTCTAGTTCAACCTTCCTTTTCTACTGTGCAATATTCAGACTGTGTCGTAAAAGGGAGATACTTTTCAAACATTCATCTATTATTCCCATGATTTAACCACGGTACTTTCCATAGTTTTCGAAACTATCCTTAAGAGGGATATTTAGAAACTTCTTAATAATACTCTAATCTTATTTCCAATCGACTGTGTAGCTTCCGTAGGAATGTTTTATTGATGATATTCTTTCCTTCCTCACAAACTCTTGGTCCTCTACTCTTTGGTATTTCGATGACCTCATTGCTGTTTGGTGATGGCACAAAACGTTAATATCTCAAATTCCCTTCTTCGATTTTTATCTTTCTCTCTGATTTATTTTCTGATCGTTCTATAGCAACTTTTGTAGACAGACAATTGCATCCTTTAAATCTATTTATAGTGGCATTCCTCTGGATTCTCTCCTATCTCCATCTCTTTTTCTACTTTTCATTAATGATTTTCAGTCACTTCATCAGTTATCTACTCTTTTGACGACGATTCTACCCAGGATTGGTGCTTTCTTTTGGAAAGATGCCCCACCAAACAGCAAGTAACTAATGCTAAGAAGAGTGGTCTTGGAGAAACTGCCTTCTGATCTATTTTGTATTCATAGTTGAGGAAAGGAAATCATGGTTTTCAATGCCTCAAAAACTCAGTTCTTTCCTCTATTAACTCGACACATCATCTAAACAGTTATAACATCTTCGTCGAAAACATCAAACTCAAACCTTCCTTTAATTTTGATATTTCCTTTTCCTCAAAACTACATTAGAAGAATCGTATTTTCTAACTAAACAAGCTTCTAAG
>SEYY01000431.1:5000-7500 GCA_009176605.1 Armadillidium nasatum
ATATACAACTCAATTTAAGATAAGAGATAATTTTGAGATTCTACATATATAAACTCACTTTATAAGAGTAGGAGATAATTATAAGATTCTATATATATACAACTCAATTTATAAGAGTAAGAGATAATTATAAGATTCTATATATACAACTCAATTTATATAGTAAGAGATAATTTTGAGATTCTATATATACAACTTGATTTATAAGAGTAATATAATTTTGAGATTTATAGATATGCAATTCAAATTTTTAAGAGATAATTTTGAGATTCTACATATATAACTCGCTTTATAAGAGTAAGAGATAATTTTGAGATTCTAAATATATAACTCAATTTATAAGAGTAAAAGGTAATTTTGAGATTCTATATATTTTTGTGTAAGAGATAGAAGAGACTTTTTGGAATCTTTTTTTTATGAGAGACAGTAAAGAACACTTTTGAGATTTTGTAAAAGAGATAGTAAGAGATACGTTAAATTTTTACATAAGATATAGAAAGAGATACTCTCTGAAATATTTATATAAGAGGTAGTAAGAGAATTTTGATTCCTTTAAAAGATATAGTAAGAGATACCTTGAGATTTTATATGAGCAGTAAGGAATATTTTTGAAATTTTTTGAATAAGAGATAGTAAGAGATACTTCTGAGATTTATATAGAGATAATTTTAAAATTCTTATATAACAAACACTAATGGTAATATTACGAATTTCAAATATAAGAGATAGTAAAAGATAATTTTGATATTCTTATTTAAGAGAGATAATTGAGATTTTATAAGAGTAAGAGAAAATCTTGGCATTATAAGAGATAAGAGATAATATTGAGATACTTTGTTGTAATTTCTTAGGCTAATAGGATAGCCTAATAACTTAGGCTATCCGTACATCTGCTACTTTTGTAAATGAAACTCGGTCCTAGTATCAGAAACAGAAAAATAATGCTAATTTTAAATTATTTATATATATATATATATATAAATATATATATATATATATATATATATATATATATATATATATATATATATATATATATATATATATATATATATATATATATTAAAGTTAAAAAAAATGGTTAATAAGTATTCTTGCTCTCAGAATTTAAAACAATTTATTTATTTATTTAATTTATTTATTTATTTTAAAACTATTTATTTTCTGGTAATTTTCTGAAAATCCGAACATAAAATGGGCGTTAATTCCATACAAAATTCCATACATACACCATTAAGACACTCAAGCCACGATCAAAAGACATTCGAGTTACGCTCATCTAACAAATAAATTTCACATAACAAAATCTTGATATATTCAATTAAACGAAAGTGGAACTAAGATTCGGGCCGGCGTATCCCTTTAAATATGAAACTTTAAATAAAAATAAAAAATAAAAAAAAAATAATAAAAAATAAAATAAATAAATTTAGACCATGAGCGCACCGTCGCTTCGCTTGATCGTTAAGTGAGCTTCCTTTGAGTGTATATATAACCAACTTAATTATGAGTATGTTAATATCGTAGGTAAATAAACAATTAGAGAAGGGAAACGTGATTTAAGTGATGTACCGTAATTAATAAAGGCTAAATGGAAAAGAGACAGGGACAAGAGAAACGGAAAGGCACACTTGTGACAAAACAGATGCTTTTCAACAAGTATGGAACACTATTTAAATGAGCTTGGAGAAGTGGGAGAAAGAGGGGGTAAGGAGAAGAATGTATTCAGAGCCCCTAAAACAGGGGGGAAGCACCTTAAGGTTATGAACAATTTATTTTTAAAAAAAATAATAAATAAAAAAAATAAATATGTAAAACTATAATAAATCACTTAATTTTAAATACTTCATTATTATAGATAGATAGATAGATAGTTGATAGGTATGTAGGTAATTAGAAATAGTTAGATAGATAGAAGGTTGTTAGATAGATAGATAGACAAATAGATAGAAAGTTGGTAGGAAGATAGAAAATTAGTAGGTAGATAGATAGATAGATAGATAGATAGATAGATAGATAGATAGATAGATAGATAGATAGATAGATAGATAGATAGATAGATAGAGAGAGAGAGAGAGAGAGAGAGAGAGAGAGAGAGAGAGAGAGAGAGAGAGAGAGAGAGAGAGAGAGAGAGAGAGAGAGAGAGAGAGAGAGAGAATCTTTTCGTCTAAGGAAATTAGACTTATCGTCGAGAGACTATTTTTATTCTTTTAAAGAATTAAGTAATGTTTAAGAGCTCAAAAGTTCTTCAGACCTTCTCTCAGGAGTCTCTTTATAATAATTTTAACACTTTCATGAATAACGGATTAAAACTTCGAACATACACATACACACACACACACCCACACACACACGAACAGAAACACGAATACATGTATAAACGTTAAGAGTGAAATTATACGGAGACGTACTAAAACTATATGTTTAAGATATTGCATGTATTCATTCCCTGTAACGATAAATCGAACGAGATATGTTTGCAATGTACTAGTCAGTAGAG
>SEYY01000431.1:21228-26228 GCA_009176605.1 Armadillidium nasatum
TATTATTATTATTATTATTATTATTATTATTATTATTATTATTATTATTATTATTATAATGCAGATAAGTGAAACGTGTCACCGAGGTAAATATTTTATTACAATTATTATTATTATTATTATTATTATTTGATTATTATTATTATTATTATTATTATTATTATTATTATTATTATTATTATTATTATTATTATTATTATTATTATTATCATTAAATTAAAATGCTCAAAAATTCTCATTGAATTTCATTATTATCATTATTATTATATATTTTTTTTTTTTTTTTTTTTTTTTTTTTTTTGCTTTGTTGCAGAAAACAAAAAAACTTTTATCGTTAATTTAAAATAGAATATGCGAGTTCAGTTTCTATATTTATTTTCTTTCATTGTTATTTTTAAAATAGAAATTGCACTTTAAAATATATATATATATATATATATATATATATATATATATATATATATATATATATATATATATATATATATATATATATATATATATATATATATATATATATATATATATATATATATATATAAACTAGAATTCTTTATATTTAATTCCTACACTTTTTTTTTTCATTGATTTAAAATAGAAATAATTTTACATTTAATTTCTACATTTTCAAAAGAAGGATGATGCAAAATATTCGCCATTGTGTTAGGCTAAAATTAAACTTAAGAGTCAACACAACAAGTTGACCAACAAGTTCAACCAGTTGACCAATCACAATAAGTTGACCAATCACATCTGCATATCATTAAGAAATCTAAACAAATATTTGAATATACGAAACATCTGCGAAACATCAGCCAAACATCTGCATTCGCAACCTGTTAAAAGTTAGACCTCTATCAGCTCTCAGTAATAAATATTTCCGAACCAAAATTTTGGTTGACGTGAATGACTCGTGAATGAAAATGGAAGAACAATTGTTTTCAATAAAGACAGCTTCTTTTGAGTACTTCTTTGATCCTTTGAATATTAAATGTCTCTATTTTGGCTGGGGTCGATATCGAAAATTACTCATGTCGAGAGGTTGGGATGGGAGGGGAGTTACAGCAACGTGATATAAACATGTTAATGAAACAACAAGGTGATTTAAACATGTTAATAAAACTGTATCGGTTTTATTGAAGGTACTTGTTCTTTTAAGTACAAAACATTTACTCCTTGTACCTAATATTCTGAACAGGGTTGGCCGATGCACCGGTTATGGGGAGGTTGTAAAAATATAAAGGTACCCTGCGGTGCGTAAAACTCTTTGGCGGTGTGGTACACTGTGTTGGGGAAAATTGCGGTAATAAGCCAGCCCCAATTTAGAAAAATTTATAGTTTTAAAAAAAATTAATTTTTCCTTAAAATTTATATAAAAAGTATTTTACTTTCCCATTATTGTGGATGTTAAATACATATTTTTTTTAAAAAAAAAAGAAAAGAAATTCGTATCCCCCAATCCAGGGGGGAGAACTTTCTAGAAGATTACTTTTCCCGGATCCGAACGGGGGACTGAACCTGAGTCTCTCACCAGTTCGAACCACAGCAGTGGCATATTAGAAAAAAATTCCAATTATAGCATGGCGAGAACAGAAAATTATGAAATTATTTAAAGTTAAGATTTAAGAATCACACTTTACTGTCTACCGTGGCTCAAACGGTAGAGTGATTGACATGAGCTTGAAGGCACCGGTTCGATCCAACTTGGGGATCTTAGGTATATACTACTTAGAAAAGATCCTCTCCTAGAATAGGGCAATGCCAGTAATATGAACTATATATATATATATATATATATATATATATATATATATATATATATATATATATATATATATATATATATATATATATATATATATATATATTATATTATATATAGGATATTGGATAAACTGAATAAATAACAACAATTACGTTTACTCAACGTCTATCAATATCAAACCAACAATTTAGCAATTAGCAACTGAATTTAAACATTTATACATTTATTCACTATTTTTTTAAAACAATTTATTTTTATATTTCTAATCCCCGAAATGTACACTTTGAATATTATTAAGTACCTTATGGAATTTTATTAAAGTACCTTTTGGAATTTTATTTAAGTACTTTTTTGGAATTTTATTGAAGTACCTTTTGGAATTTTCTTTAAGCACCGTTTGGAATTTTATTGAAGTACCTTTTGGAATTTTATTTAAGTACCTTTTGGAATTTTATTTAAGTACCTTTTGGAATTTTATTTAAGTACCTTTTGGAATTTTATTTAAGTACCATGTCAAGTTGATTACAATAAATGCTAATTTACAACAAGTCAATATAAATATGAACCCAAAACTTCAAGGAATATATTATTATTATTACAATTATTAGTTATTATTATTGTTATTATTAAACAAACATACACATACATACACACACACACACACACACACATATATATATATATATATATATATATATATATATATATATATATATATATATATATATATATATATATATATATATATATATATATATATATATATGGTCAGACTGCACTTTAGTCCCCTTAAATATCTCAAAAAGTACTAAACCTACGTAAAAAACGATAACATTTTTGGAATCCTTGAAGGATTTTGATAAAGAAAATAATAAAACTTGTGAAAAAAGTAAAAAAAAAAAAAAAAAAAATTCGGTTTTTGAATAAAAAATGTACGATAAGTTGATAATTGATGACGTAACAAACGACAACTGATGACGTAACAAAGTTAAATTTGGTGTTATACCGAGCATTTATCTAGGGGGGCTCTGCCCCCGTACCCCCGACCCGTGAGTGATGATGATATTGTCTACTACTTTTCCTGTAGACGATTTGGGGTATTTCCCATTTTTTCCAATTTCGGAAAAATTGAAAAAAAAACGTCATTGGCAGACGTACGATTCTCGCGAGAAGTTAAAAATAAGTAAACTTTACTTATATAAACTTTATTATTATAAGAATTTATTTTTTATTTCCTAATTTTTCCTTATCAAAATTCTTCAACGGTTCCAAAAATGTTATCGTTTTTTACGTAGGTTTAGTACTTTTTGAGATATTTAAGGGACCAAAGTGCAGTCTGGCCTATATATATATATATATATATATATATATATATATATATATATATATATATATATTATATATATATATATATATATATATATATATATATATATATATATATATATATATATATATATATATATATATATATATTAACTTTAATCATAACACGCTGTTATTGTTGGTTTTTATAACAGGCCAACAGCATTTAAAGTGTCATATAATAAAAGCCGCATTATTGCTTCCTTTAAGTTGTTGTTATTGTTGTTGTTGTTGTTGTTTGTTGATGTTGCTGTTATCAACATCTGTCGTTGTTATTGGCACATTTATTATATCTCTCCCCAATTTTGGATATTACAGTTTGAGACTTAAAAGATAAAAGTTTGAAAAAAGTTATTCTTTCCATTTATGTTTACATCTATTTTTCTACGTCAATGTTTTTTCAAAATTTAATTAATTAAAGCAATAATTTAAGTGTGCAAAAGTCACCAACCAAAAAAAATAAAAAATAAAAAATAAAAATAATAATAATAAAAAATAAATAAAAAATAAAAATTTATATTTCTATATAGGCGAATGATGTTTTCATAACATAAGAGCAAATTCAAGCGCAAAGTCGAAAAAAATAGAACGCAACCATAACGCCAAAAAAAAAAAAAATGAGGCAGATGGTAGTTGATGGTACTTCCGACTTGCGTAGAGGGAAGGGGGGGGAGGTATCTCTTTTCACCACCAGATGAAAAAAGGAATAGAACCAAACCAAACAAAGACATTCATAATCATTATTCGTAGTAAAGAAATACGCCATTGAGAGTCTGCCTTCACCAACGCAATATGTCCCAACGAAATGATAAATATCTAAGACAAAAAACCTTCTTACTAAAAAAATAAAAATAAAAAAATCATATATAATACAATTATTATTATTATTACTACTATATTATTTATTTATATTATATATATATATATATTTATATATATATATATATATATATATATATATATATATATTATATATATATATAATATATATATATATATATATATATATATATATATATTAAATTCTTTAATACAATATATTATAAATTACAATTTTCGTCTCCCACAGACAAATTCATTCCCCGAATTTTTGAAAAGAAATTGCTGGAAAGAAATTAATAAACAAATTCGAATCTGAAAGCGACTTTTATGACTTCAAACATCGATCAATTATAGTACAAGAGTTCTTAAGGTCCTTATATATATATATATATATATATATATATATATATATATATATATATATATATATATATATATATATATATATATATATATATATATATATATATATATATATATATATATATATATATATATATATATATATATATATATATATATATATATATATATATATATATATATATATTATATTATATATATATATATATATATATATATATATATATATATATATATATATAATATATATATATATATATATATATATATATATATATATATATATATATATATATATATATATATATATATATATATATATATATATATATATATATATATATATAGTGATTACAGTCTTTTTTTCGCCATTCTATGCGAATGCTTTCCTCTTTTGTTTTTCTACCTTTGTGAAGCTCAAAAATGGGTACGCTGTTCCACCTTTGTGAATCATAGTTTAGTATATCTTGCGCTCATTAAAAAAAAACCGTTAATATGTCTATCTGTGGCTCATCTTGAAATATTCGTGTAATTCGAAAATTAATATCCTATTAATAATTCATTAATTTAATAATAATTAATAATATTAATAATTAATTACAAGAGCTGAATCATTAATTTATTCTAAATCTTATGTGGTAAGGAACTAGCGCCATCTTTTTGTTGTTGCTTTTGGTTTGGCGCC
>SEYY01000431.1:38728-43728 GCA_009176605.1 Armadillidium nasatum
AAAATGAGACATAAGAATTTTTAATTTAAATAAATTAAAATGAACTTTGTATCAATTCTATAAATGACATTTATAGAATTGATATAATTTTTTTTCTATAAAATGACATTTATAGAATTGATATAATTTTTTTTCTTTCTATAAAATGACATTTATAGAATTGATATAATTTTTTTCTTTCTATAAAATGACATTTATAGAATTGATATAATTTTTTTTCTTTCTATAAAATGACATTTTATAGAATTGATATAATTTTTTTTTCTTTGGCTATTTATAGAATTGATATAATTTTTTCTTTCTCTAAAATGAGATTTATAAAATTGATATAATTTTTTCCTTTCTATAAAATGACATTTATAGAATTGATATATTTTTTTTCTTTCTATAAAATGACATTAATAGAATTGATATAATTTTTTCTTCCTATAAATGACATTTATAGAATTGATGTAATTTTTTTGTTTCTATAAATGACATTTATAGAATTTATATAATTTTTTTCTATAAATGACATCTATAGAATTGATATAATTTTTTCCTTTCTATAAAATGACATTTATAGAAATGATATAATTTTTTTTCTTTCTATAAAATGACATTTATAGAATTGATGTAATTTTTTCCTTTCTATAAATGACATTTATAGAATTTATATAATTTTTTCTATAAATGACATTTATATAATTGATATAATTTTTTTCCTTTCTATAAAATGACATTTATAGAATTGATTCTTGTATGGTTCGGTCATAAATCAAAAAAAAAGAAAAAAAAAAAAAAAAGTTAAATTTTGAGTTGCAACATTATTCTTCAAAACCGATAAAATTTTACAAAGCGAAATACAATTTTTTTCTCCTTATAATCATACGGGAATAATTAAAATAATACTTGAAATTCAAATTTTATAACCAGAACCAACAATGTTGGATAACAAAACTTTCCAGTCGGATAAACAAAAGATTTTATCACTACCCAGGGGATAAAACAATATTTCATATCTATGCAGTCGAATAATGCCGGATAATACAGGATTTCATATCTTTCCAGGGATATTACAGGATTTTATAATTACACAGCCGGATAATGTAGGATTTCCTACCTAATCAGCCAGTTAATGCTGGATAATACAAGATTTTGGATATATATATATATATATATATATATATATATATATATATATATATATATATATATATATATATATATATATATATATATATATATATATATATATATATATATATATATATATATATATATATATATATATATATATATATATATATATATATATATATATATATATAATATATATATAATATATATATATATATATATATATATATATATATATATATATATATATATATATATATATATATATATATATATATATATATATATATATATATATATATATATATATATATATATATATATAATATAAATAAAAAAAAAAAAAAAAAAAAAAAAAAAAAAAATGATATAAAATCAGGAAAGAAATCATTAAAAAAAAAATTAAAAAAAAATAAAAAAAAGGGAAATAGGAAAAGAAGAAAAAAAAAACACAAAGAAATGAAATAAGATTGGATTGAAAAAAAATGAACGGAAATGACAAAAAAAAATGAAGCATTTTTCTTTTTCTTTTTTTTTTTTTTTGGTAAAAAAAAAAAATATATGTATATATTTTTTTATATTATTTATATTTATATTATTTTATAATTTTTCAGAATTTTTTTTCAACTTTTTCCATTTTTTTTATACTTAACTTTATCTTTTCCTTTCAATTTAAAATAAATATTAGTAATCTTTAAAAACATAAAAAAAAATTTAAAAAAAAAACATAAAAATTACATATATATATATATATATATATATATATATATATATATATATATATATATATATATATATATATATATATATATATATATATATATATATATATATATATATATATATATATATATATATTAAAGTCTGCTAATATATTTTCATAGACTGAAAATATACACAAATTTAAGGTCTGCTGTACGGGGATTCGAACCCTGACCACTTGGATGATAAGACAGAGTGTTACCTCTGTTCTAGATGTCTTGGCGCTGAGGTAACACTATGTCTTACTCTCCAAGTGGTCAGGTTCGAATCCCTGTTTTGTAGACCTTAAATTTGTGCATATATATATATATATATATATATATATATATATATATATATATATATATATATATATATATATATATATATATATATATATATATATATATATATATATATATATATATATATATATATATATATATATATATATATATAATATATATATATATATATATATATATATATATATATATATATATATATATATATATATATATATATATATATATATATATATATATATATATATATATATATATATATATATAATGCGAAGACACAGGTACTGGTAATAAAGAAGCATCATTTATGAAGATTGCCAATATCAATTTAACTTAGCAATTTTTTTTCTTTCTTTATCAACATTTTTTTTCCTTTTTCTTTTTTTCTTTTTCTTTTTTCTTTCATTTTTTTTTCTTTATTTAACTTCAAGAGAACATTTGTAAGCGATCCCAATGCTTCCTCTTTCCCTTCCACGTCCCAAAAGAAATTTTTACCAATTGTCTTTTCTAAATTAAATCTCTTTCAATATATAAATAAAAATAAAATAAATAAATAGCGAGCGAGAGAGAGAGAGAGAGAGAGAGAGAGAGAGAGAGAGAGAGAGAGAGAGAGAGAGAGAGAGAGAGAGAGAGAGAGAGAGAGAGAGAGAGAGAAAAGACCCACATGAGTAGAACCATTCTTGCCTGTAGGCAGCTACGATGACGGAGGCATAAAATTAACTCCTCTACGGATGTGACGTAAGCAAACTCTGCCTTTCCAGCCTTTCCCGGCGGCGGAGAATCGCTCAGTCAGCGCTCTTGTCCTCACTTAAAGGAATACGAGAGAGAGAGAGAGAGAGAGAGAGAGAGAGAGAGAGAGAGAGAGAGAGAGAGAGAGAGAGAGAGAGAGAGAGAGAGAATTTCTTTAAAACAAAAACTCCAAATTCGGAGGTCGTGAAATTAAGCAACGTTCGATTCTGACTCTTCTTTTGCGAAGCTTTTCTTTTACAGAAATTAAATAACAAAAACGTTCCACCAAAAAATTTAGTTAAAGCAACGATACTCTAATATTAATTTTCAGACTCTCTCTCTCTCTCTCTCTCTCTTTCTGACACCACACACACACACACACACACATATATGCATACACTCTCACATTACTATACATTCATTCTCTGTCACACACAACACAAACACAAATGTATACGATTTCACTCCTATACATTCTCTCTCTCTCTCTCTCTCTCTCTCTCTCTCTCTCTCTCTCTCTCTCTCTCTCTCTCTCTCTCTCTCTCTTTAACACAGACAACACACATATCCACAAACATATATGTATACACTCTCACACTCCATATACACACAGCAAACAAACATACATACAAAAGTTCTCGCACAATAACACATTCTCTCTCTCGCCTTTCCTACCTATCTTTTCTTTAATAAATTAACAGGAAATACTATACAAGGGTATACAAACATTGAAATACAATTCCTGATCAATTTTTGTAATTAAAAATCTGGAATTTGCATTCCATTAACATGAAAGAATTTACCAAATCGGATTTGGTTTTCGTATTAATTAAAGCCTACTTAACAACCAAGATTATTTCAATTTCACACTCACACGCACAGACAGACACACACACACCTACACCTACAGTCACACAAAATTAAATGAATTAATAGAACATTTTTTTAAAATTATATTAATAAATATAAATTTAAGGAAATATTTCACTAGGGAAAACCCAAACATATTAATAATATCTTTCCTCGGTGTGTTACTCAACCAAAAAAAAATTTGCTTTTAAAGTGTGAATGTCATACAAACAAAATATTAACTAATGTCAATAGCATATTTATTAATTTCACAGACAAACATCAGAAAATGCGACATTGAAATGACTCACTTTCGTGTCACTTTCATAATGTCGACCTTATCACAAATATATATAAGAAAACCAAAATAAAAATAAAAGTATTCCTACAGGACCCTCTCACCACCACTCCTATAACTCATTGTCTTAACTCATCCTCTCCCTCCCCCATAACTCGAAAGCTTAACTCATCCTTCCCCATCCCCTATTACTCAATGGCTTAACACATCCACCCCCTCCCCCATAACTCTAGGGCTTAACTCATCCTCTCCCTCCTATAACTCATTGTCTTAACTCATCCTCTCCCTCCCACATAACTCGAAAGCTTAACTCATCCTTCCCCATCCCCTATTACTCAATGGCTTAACACATCCACCCCCTCACCCATAACTCTATGGCTTAACTCATCCTCTCCCTCCCCATAATTCAAGGGCTTAATTCATCCTCCCCACCCCATAACTCCAGGGCTTAACTCATCCTCCCACTTTCCCATTATTCAAGGCTGCTTAATTCATCCTCCCCACCCCATAACTCCAGGGCTTAACTCATCCTCCCACTTTCCCATTATTCAAGAGCTGAACTCATCCTCCCCCCCTCCCCCATCCTCCAACTTACCCATATTTCAAGAGCTTAACTCATCCTTCCCCCCTCCCCCATAACTCTAGGGCTTAACTCATCCTCCCCCTTTCCCCATAATTCAAGATTTTAACTCATCCTCCCCATACCATAACTCTATCGCTAAACTCATCCTCCTCTCTCCCCAAAACACAAAAGTTTAACCTAACATTTGACCCACCCAAATAATTTAAGGGCTTAACTCATCCTCCCCCTTTTCCCATAATTCAAGACCTTAACCTATCAGTTCCCAAAACTATTATTATTTTTTTTTTTTTTTACTAAAATTTAAATGTTGTTAATTTTGGTCTTTCAATTATATGCAATTAAAAGAATTTTAATTAAATTTCTAATTTAATTTAAG
>SEYY01000431.1:66228-71228 GCA_009176605.1 Armadillidium nasatum
TAAAATAAAAAAATATTTTTAAAAATAAACTGAGATTCTAAAATGAATAAAATGTGTGAGGGTCTGGAATTATTAATAAGATTTTGCAAAGTGAGATCCTTTAAAGATGAGGAACCAAGTACTACTACTACCAAAAGATGAGGAACCAAGTACTACTACTACCAATCTCTTACTGCTCATCAGCCAGAAATGCCACTGGAATACGACGATGATAATATACCTGACGATCAAGCTGATTTATAGAGACATCAGTACTAATAATAATTTTATTTTTGTAAATATTACCGTAGTAAAAGAGGAAAAAATTATACATTATATATATATATATATATATATATATATATATATATATATATATATATATATATATATATATATATATATATATATATATATATATATATATATATATATATATATATATATATTTTTCCTCTTTTATATAATATTTACAATAAATATATATATATATATATATATATATATATATATATATATATATATATATATATATATATATATATATATATATATATATATATATATATATATATATATATATATATATATTATAAATCCATCTGCATAATTTTATATTTAAATAATTGCTACACTACTAAACTACTTCTAAAACCAGAAAATGCTTAGTATGTGTTTTTCAATACTTTTTTCAAGTTAAAACGTTGAAGATTTTTTATTTATTTATTTATTTATTTATTTTTTTATTTATTTTTTTTTTTTTTTACATATCACCACCGTTCACGGGAAGAGCCCTATTAAAAGAGGGGGTGTTAAGTTACACGGCCGATTTACTAAGCTATTTTCTGATCGTGGATTGTAGTAATGAGGAACGAAACTCCATTAATTCACAACAGACTTTCCACAAGACTTTTAGAAAAGACTTTTACAAAAGACTTTCCAAAAGACTTTCCACATGACTTTCACAAAAGACTTTAGACGTACAGGGCATTTACTTACCAACATGATTCCATGTACTGAAGAGTGATTACATATACAGTAAAAAAAAAATAAAAAAAAAAAAAAAAAAAAAAAAAATTCGAATTTGTTTTGTCTATTTCAAAATCGAGTTGAAATACTAACAGTCAACTAATCATTGAATAAATAATTAACTGCGCAGATAAAAACCTTTGCTATTGTCATTTCAGAGGAAAAAAACAACAATTAACCCAACGTTTAATAATAATAATAATAATAATAATAATAATAATAATAATAATAATAATAATAATAATAATAACGAAAAAATTTCAGTAAAAAATAGTACAAAAGTTTCTTACTTTTAGTGTTACAAAATTTATTTTTTTATGTTCTGAAGAAAAAATTGTTTTCTGGCCACTGTTGGTTTTTCTCATATATATATATATATATATATATATATATATATATATATATATATATATATATATATATATATATATATATATATATATATATATATATATATATATATATATATATATATATATATATATATATATATATATATAGTGTGTGTGTGTGTGTGTGTGTGTGTTAAATTGCAGCCAAATGCAAAAAAAAAAAAATAATTCTCTTCAATAACTTGTTCATAACATCTTTTTATTATTATTATTATTATTATTATTATTATTATTATTATTATTATTATTATTATTATTATTATTATTATTATTATTATTATAGAAAAAGTTTATTCACTGACCGCCTGACCCTCTAGCATAAATTCATTTATGTGCCAGACATTCGATGCCAAGAAAAATATTTTATCTTTGTTTTTCACATCTGATTTCCCTTTCATCGCTCTTGCTGCTCAGGGCTTTTGTGTTCTTAGTTCTCAGGCATCATTCATTTACAGTTCGAAATTAACGTATAACAATTGAAGAGGTTCAGAAGCAAAAGGGATGCAAGTGATGATAAAAAAAGTACGTTTTGAGACAAATGGATATAAAAATTTGTGTTCAGAAAAGAATAAAAGTTTGATTTACTTATAATTAAATGAACAATATCTATCATATGCATCTCAATGCTCTTTGCCTACAAATAGTTTGATGTTTGACGAGTCTTTATCTGTACCTAATGCTTCAAGTGTTCTTCACAGTACTTGATGCTTCATGTGTTCTTCATTGAACTTGATACTCGATATGTATTTTACTGTACTTGATGTATGATGTATAATTAACAAAATTAACTCTGATGTATAATTATTAACTCTGATGTATAATTAACAAAATTAACTCTGATGTATAAATAACTCTTCATTAATTTCTTCATTGCATTTTATGCTTCATGTCGCCTTACCGCACCTGATTCTTGATGTTTTCTTTCACTGTCTTTGAGCTTGATGTGTCCTCCACCACACTTGATAACTGATGTGTGTGTCGTTCACTGCACTTGAAGTTCGAAGTGACCTTCACTGCACTTGATGTTTGATATGTCTTTCTTTATTCTCAATGCTTGATGTGGTCTTAAATGTACTTGATATTTGATTTTTCATTCACCAAACTTCATGCTTGATATGTCCATCAATATATACTTGATGTATCCTTCACCACACTCGACGTATACCTGAAGTGTCCGCACTTCACTTGATGATTGGTCAGCACTTCACTTGATGATTGATATGTCCTTCATTTAACTTGATACTTGTAATATTTTTAATTGAATTTTTAAAAATTTATCATGTATATCCATTTCACTCTTTGAAGATTCCATTAAATCCTTAAAGAGATCAACTTATTTTCCCCTTTCAGGAGTGAAAAAAAGCAACCCAACCATTCTTACAATCTTTAAACCTAATAGAATAATTAGGTAATAATAATATAACGGTCAAATATAACGGCCTAGCAAAGCCGACGACCATCATTCACTTACACAAGAAACTTAAGTCTTCCCTCGGAACCCTAAAGAACCTTCAGGTCAATGATTAAGGTGTAGGGATTTCGTCCAAGACTCCTGACAAGTGCCTTGCACTTACAGGAGTCTTGATGAGTGGTGAGAAAACTCTCAAATCCTACTATTCAAACTACAACTGAAAAGGTATAATGAATGAGTATTATAACCCACTCATCAAAAACATACAAAAAGAAACCTATATATATATATATATATATATATATATATATATATATATATATATATATATATATATATATATATATATATATATATATATATATATATATATATATTATATATATATATATATATATATATATATATTTAATATATATATTTATATATATATATATATATATATATATATATATATATATATATATATATATATATATATATATATATATATATATATATATATATATATATATATATATATATATATATATATATATATATATATATATATATATATATATATATATATACTTTACAGATAATATTATATATACTATATATATATATATATATATATATATATATATATATATATATATATATATATATATATATATATATATATATATATATATATATATATATATATAATATATATTTTTTATCATCTCTGACATTATAATAAAAGAGAATCATTTACATTAACGTTAAAAACATTAATAATAAATAATAAATATTAATATATTTATTTTTAATTTGTTTAATTTAATTAAATTTTAATTTACTTTTTAATAACTTTTATTTACTTATTTATTAAATTGATATGTAGTACTTCCAAATAGAAAGTAATCTCATATATATATATATATATATATATATATATATATATATATATATATATATATATATATATATATATATATATATATATATATATATATATATATATATATATATATATATATATATATAAGTTAAAAGGTTCTCTTCCATCGATCTTTCTTAAATAACGCCCACCAAAAGCAAAAACATAACTTCCGAAGAGTCATTGGCTTCCTTTGGGCAAATTTCCAAAGATCTTTCATTCTAATATTTATAATTTATGAAGCAATTCACCTCGGGGCCAAAAAATGAAAAAGAAGCACACTTTTTTTTTACTTCCCCCCCCCACCAACTGAAGCACCACTATGAAAAAGAAGCAATTTATTTATTTTATTTTTTTTTTTTAAACTGAATCATTACTATAACAAAATCTCTATTATTATCACCATGCTTTTTTTATTAATAGGTTAAATAATGCCAGTCAAAAAAGATTCAAATAAGCTGTGGAAGAACTATTACTATGGCTAATAATACTATTCATTATTAATAATATTTATTCTACTACTTTTGCTACCACAACAGCACCAACTACTAATAATAATAATAAAAAATAATAATAATAATAATATATATAATAATAATAAATAATAATGCAAGCACTGAAAAATATTATATATATATATATATATATATATATATATATATATATATATATATATATATATATATATATATATATATATATATATATATATATATATATATATATATATATAAACACTGAAAGTGAGTATAACAAAGGAAGTAATGAAAACAGATGAAATTATTAAAAACTGTACCAGTGAGATACAGGGGACAGAGAGCTGCCAGTATATATATATATATATATATATATATATATATATATATATATTATATATATATATATATATATATATATATATATATATATATATATATATATATATATATATATATATATATATATATATATATATATATATATATATATATATATATATATATATATATATATATATATATATATATATATATATATATATATATATATATATATATATTATATATATATATATATATATATATATATATATATATATATATATATATATATATATATATATATATACTATATATATATATATATATATATATATATATATATATATATATATATATATATATATATATATATATATATATATATATATATATATATATATATATATATATATATATATATATATATATATATATATATATATATATATATATATATAAGTAGATACTACTTATTTATAAGA
>SEYY01000431.1:76228-86228 GCA_009176605.1 Armadillidium nasatum
CAACTACCGCTACTACTATTACAACTATTATTACTACTACTACTATCAATACCACAACCACAACAGAAATAGCATCAACAACGGCAACAACAAAAACTACAAATATTACAGCAACATAAACAACAACAAACACAACTAACAACACAAACCTAAACACAAACAAAAGCACAAACAGCAACAACAAAGACAACACAAAAAATGAAAAACAGCAACAACAACAAACAGAAACAAACAAACAACAAAGACAACACAAACAATGACAACAACAAAGTCAACAGCAACAACACAAACAACGAAGACAACACAATGACAACAACAAACACAACAGCTCCAACAACACAAACAACAAACAAACAAACAACAAACAACACAAACAAACAAACAAACAAACAACAACAAGCAAGAGCCTCTTTCCTCCCACTCCTTAAAAGAAATCTCAGCTAAAAAATCAATTTCAACTGTGCAATATTCGCATCACTTTTCATTAACTCAAGTTTTGGGCCTTTGAAAAATGGTCTTTCACTTTCCTCTTAACTTCCTTTTAAACACAAAATTTCATTTATCATACCTCCAAAATACACTTCAATAAAATAGCATCTATATATATATATATATATATAATATTATATATATATATATATATATATATATATATATATATATATATATATATATATATATATATATATATATATATATATATATATATATATATATATATATATATATATATATATAATAGATATATATATATATATATATATATATATATATATATATATATATATATATATATATATATATATATATATATATATATATATATATATATATATATATATATATATATATATATATTATATATATATATATATATATATATATATATATATATATATATATATATATATATATATATATATATATATATATATATATATATATATATATATATATATATATATATATATATATATATATATATATATATATATATATATATATATATATATATATATATATATATATATATATATATATATTATATATATATATATATATATATATATATATATTTATATTTATAAATTTTATATCTTATATATATATATATATATATATATATATATATATATATATATATATATATATATATATATATATATATATATATATATATATATATATATATATATATATATATATATATATATATATATATATATATATATATATATATATATATATATATATATATATATATATATATATATATATGTGTGTGAGAATGAGTAATTATTTGTTTATGAGTATACATGTGTGTGTGTTTGTGTGTGTGTGTGCGTGTGCTTGTATGTGTGTATGTGTGTGTGTGTGTGTGCGTGCGTGTACAGAATCCTACATACATTGTAACAAACATCCTATAAAGAAAATAGATTCCTCCTTCCACAAAAGGATAAGATGATAAGGCTTATCAGTTCATAAATATATATGTATCATCTTTTATTCTAATCTTATCTTCAATAATAAAAGAGTGATAAAGAAGTACTTTATTTTGTAGTCAAGTTAATGTTCTTTTTTTATCCTCTTTAATTGAAAATAACGATAAAATTATATTAAACTTTAAAAAATAAAATAAAAATAAAATAATATAAAAAATAATCTCTTTTTAAAAATGAAACTTGAAAAATATCACTTAGCTATGCAATGAATATGACCATATATTATATATATATATATATATATATATATATATATATATATATATATATATATATATATATATATATATATATATATATATATATATATATATATATATATATATATATATATATATATATAATATATATATATATATATATATATATATATATATATATATATATATATATATATATATATATATATATATATATATATATATATATATATATATATATATATATATATATATATATATATATATGTAATGGGGTTGGCAACTCCACTCCCCCTTTACTGTTGATAAAGAATTTGTATTGACTGGCATCCCGTTTAGAGTTATTTTACGTATGGCCGGTCTTTATGTAAATTTTATCTATTGTTTTAATAAACCTTAATGGAGATAGTACTTGTTACTACATATTAATTAATTAAGGATTCTAAACAAAGAATGGTTTAATTATGCATAATAATATTGTCATATGAGAATAGCTTTTAAACTGGCCAATCATAAAAAAGAATGCCCTATGACGTCAGAAGGGCACGAATAGAATCAGTTTTAAAATAATAGCTTGGCCTTGACTTGGCAGTGGGGCGCATGCCTTAGGCACAGAGAGACAAGTTCCCTCTGCTGCCGAGTCCCATGTTAAATAAATATCTGTTAATTGTTTGATCAATTAATAGTGTCCATCACCATAGGATATTGCAAGTTATCAGATCTAATTGTGTTATAACCATTTTAAATAACATCGTATTTATCATTTGTTTGTTTTTTGTGACATTTACCTATTGAAATTCCATCTTTAATAAAGTTAATAAGGATTAATTGGTTTGGTATTAATTACCTGAAGTAACCAGAGCAGTGTTGACCTTACAGAGTGACAGCGTCATTCATCCTTCTGATTAATGAACATTGAAAATAATAATAACTAATAGTAATTGCAAAAAAAAAAAAAAAGAAATCGAAAGAAAAATACCAGCAAGAAAAACATCAAGATTAACAAACACCAAATTTTCCTTAAAGTTTGGAGTTGAGCAAAAAGGAGGTTGAAAAACGATACCCAAAATTGGCCGGGTATAAGGGAAGAAAGGCGCATTCAAAGCAGGGAAAAATAAGCCTTATAGAAGAAAGCAAACGACATAAAGAAAAACATGTGCGCGGAAAGGAAACAAACGGACGCCTACAAATGTGTGCACACGCACAGGGAAAACCTACACAGCAGCGAATGCTTAAGAAGAAACTTAGAGGTCATAAAATGCGAAGAAAATTTGGAGGAAAGCATCCTTCGAAAGATCGGCTTTCGTTTGGCAAAGAAAGGAAGAAAGAAAAATAATAATAATAATTATAATAATAGAAGTTGTAATAATAGTGTTTGAATTATAAGTAAATAAATAGAAAAAAAAAAAAAAATATAAAAGAAATAAATAAAATCGTTAGTGTTTTGTTAAAGATGTGCAATGTAAACAAGATTAATAATAATAATAATAATAATAATAATAATAATAATAATAATAATAATAATAATAATAAATGTTATAATAGTGAGAATATTAATAAGAATAAAGAAAAAAAATAATAATAGTGATGATAATAATAATTATAATAGTGACAATTACAGTGATAAAAATGATAAGGAAGCTTAATGATAATAATAATAAAAATAATAATAATGATAATAATAATGATAATAACCAAATGTGATGGTAATTAGAATTTAAAAGGATCTCTTGGAACTTATAAAATTTGGTGAAAAAAAAAAAAATTAATAAATAAATAAAAATATACAGAAATAAAATAAATAAGTGCTAAACTTGATGCGTCCAGAAACCACCAGTGAGACTATTGCGAGTAGCTGGTAACTGCACGAGGCATTTTCAGGCATTGCCGATTTTGAAAAAAAAAAAAAACGGAGAAAAGGGAAAAAGGGATTTCAGGTTTTAATATTCAAAATGTATTGTTTTTCCTATGAAATCGTCCTAGAGCTGCAGTGACACCTAGGTGTAAGAGGTTGTAAATAAGCTAAGAAAAAAAAAAAGAAAAAAAAGCGAGAGCTGATAGAAAGCCGCTTACCAGTGAATTTGCAACAAAAGAACTCTTGCAACACCAGGGTTTCAAAAGAAAAGGTAATACGACGAATAAAAGGAATACTGGAGCCCCAATCAATCCGAATTAATCTACAAAAGAAGCAAGAAAAAAAAAAAAAACAGCGCAGAAGAAAGTAAAAGTAAAGACATTTATTGGCTTTTATTCTTGTAATTTGGAGGTAACACATTGTTTACAATTTAAGAATTATAAAAATGGAAGTCTAAATAAAATGTTGCAAACAGTAGAAGTATACCAGAATTATAATTACCGAGAGATACTAGAAAAAAAATTTTCCAATACAATTACAGCCTTGGAAAATTTAGGGGGGGTGAAACCGACTTGTAATGGGGTTGGCACAACTCCACTCCCCCCTTTACTGTTGATAAAGAATTTGTATTGACTGGCATCCCGTTTAGAGTTATTTTACGTATGGCCGGTCTTTATGTAAGTTTTATCTATTGTTTTAATAAACCTTAATGGAGATAGTACTTGTTACTACATATTAATTAATTAAGGATTCTAAACAAAGTATGGTTTAATTATGCATAATAATATTGTCATATGAGAATAGCTTTTAAACTGGCCAATGATAAAAAAGAATGCCCTATGACGTCAGAAGGGCACGAATAGAATCAGTTTTAAAATAATAGCTTGGCCTTGACTTGGCAGTGGGGCGCATGCCTTAGGCACAGAGAGACAAGTTCCCTCTGCTGCCGAGTCCCATGTTAAATAAATATCTGTTAATTGTTTGATCAATTAATAGTGTCCATCACCATAGGATATTGCAAGTTATCAGATCTAATTGTGTTATAACCATTTTAAATAACATCGTATTTATCATTTGTTTTTTGTGACATTTACATATTGAAATTCCATCTTTAATAAAGTTAATAAGGATTAATTGGTTTGGTATTAATTACCTGAAGTAACCAGAGCATATATATATATATATATATATATATATATATATATATATATATATATATATATATATATATATATATATATATATATATATATATATATATATATATATATATAAAGTTCACATCTCACGAGCATTGCCTTATTTGAGGAGAGGAACTTTTCTATGATCCCCAAGTGGGATCGAACCGGCGCCCTCAAGCACGTGAGTCAATCACCCTGACTTGAAAAAAAGCCTAACGGGATTCTGATTTGCAATTGCAAATCACTCCACTGGAATTAACCTCACGCTCTTTCCTGACATCGTTTTTTTTGGGGGGGTTCAACCCATCGAAATTAGCCTCAAACCGGGGGAAGGGGCCCCTGTTGGGCCCCATGAACCCCCCAAAATCGCCATCAGGAAGTTACCTGAGATTGCAGAATTGCTATGTTCACCTCACTCTCTTTCCTAATTTTTTTTTGGCTGTTCAATCCGACTGAAATCGATTCGAATCGGGAGAGCAAAGGGCAGGGGGCCTGTGGGGGTCCGTGAATCGACAAAAAAGATCAAGAAGGTCCCTGAGAATGCAACATTGCACGCAACTGCAGAAAAAAACCGAAAGGCTTTTTTTTTTTTTTTTTTTGACACAAAAGCGCATCCCATAAATCCTGAACCAGATGATGTCGTCCTTTTACTACTTCCGTGTAGAAGCTGAAAGATTTTTCGTCGTTGCAACCAATTAAAATTTTTATACGTACGAATACTATGGATGGTGCAAAAAGACAGAGATAGATTGACGGTTATTAACAGAATAAATACACTCGATACGCTTGCAACCAAAGAAACATTATCAGAAATTCATCTTCTGAAAATTATGTCATAAAAGTTAAAAATAAATAAATAAATAAATAAATAAAAAAAAATAAGGAAATGGATTTTCTCTAAAAAAAAACTTAAATTTTGAAAATTTAATTATAAAGTAAGTTAAAGTATTCATTTTTTTATATATTTTATTCACAAACTTTAATTTAATTTAGTAGAGAAAAAAAAAAAAAAAAAATTTTTTTTTTTTTTTTTTTTTTTTTTTTTTTTTTTACATAAGAGAACGTAAAGAAAAAAAAAGCTTCTAAAATTCATAAACATTTAATGGAATCTCTCTCTATCATATATATATATATATATATATATATATATATATATATATATATATATATATATATATATATATATATATATATATATATATATATATATATATATATATATATATATATATATATATATATTACCTCATAGGCATTTCAATTTCAAATGCGTAGGCTGCTTTTACAATGTTACAACAATGCATGCCAAAGGTTAATTTCTCCATTATGTTAATATGATATTTAATTTCCTCATATATATATATATATATATATATATATATATATATATATATATATATATATATATATATATATATATATATATATATATATATATATATATATATATATATATATATATATATATAGAAAGTAAAATTTTGTACACGAGCGAAAACTAGGGGAAAAAATAGTTTCAATGGTTTTAGCACAAACGTTACTTAAGGCATGGTTCACCTGTTTGTTTGCTTGTTTGTTTTGTTTTTGTTGCTTTTTGTTTATTTTTTTCATTTAAGATTTATTTTTAAAAACATTTTTTTTCTCTCACGTACGATTTATTTTGAAATACATAAAATGAAATTTTATGTAAAAAAAAAAAAGAAAAATAATAATAAAAATAATAATAAAAAATATATTTCTTCATACAGTTAATACTTTGATATTTGACAAACACCAAGTAGCAGCATAGCTTATATACACTAAGATTTTTAATTTATTTGAGAGCTACTTACAAGTACATACATACATACATACATATATATATATATATATATATATATATATATATATATATATATATATATATATATATATATATATATATATATATATATATATATATATATATATATATATATATATATATATATAACTAAACTGCAAAGCTTTTTTGAATAAATCATAGCACTTATTAATGCCTCAAGACCACTTATTACCATTACAAGAGAGGTTAAATTTAGCACTAATAATTACAGTACCGAACAGAGTGCCAGAGGGAAAGGTCAAAGGTGTGACGGAGAAGGTCAAAAGTGCCAGTATATCTAAACAATATATAAAACGGAGAAGACAAAAAAGGGGAGCTAAACCCCCAAGCAAGTTAATTAAAAATATTTTGGATTTAATATACCAAAGATATCATCAAAGCGTATTATTATTATTATTATTATTATTATTATTATTATTATTATTATTATTATTATTATTATTATGATTATTAAATATTATTATTATTATAGTAGTAGTAGTAATAGTAGTAGTAGTAGTAGTAGTAGTATTTCAATTTCATAAATATTATTATTATTATTATTTATTATTATTATTATTATTATTATTATTATATTATTAATTCAAACCGAAACATTATTTTATGTTGGATATATATATATATATATATATATATATATATATATATATATATATATATATATATATATATATATATATATATATATATATATATATATATATATATATATACGCCACAGGGATACTGCCTTCAGGAATTACCTTTTTCTTTAAGTTGCAGAACTCATGCAACTTATATTTCATGACGGAATAGAGGAAAATCTATTCTTGGTTACACTAAAAACTCACTTCACATTTGAAAAAAAAAATTCTTTCTGGTTCCTCTTCCTCCCGCCCTTTCTGATATTTTGTCAACAACAACAACAAAAAAAGGTAAGTCCTAACTTTGCTTGTTCCTCCTTCTTTTCTCTAATATCTTCCGACGGCAGAGTTGCCATTCTGCCTTCTGATAAAGCTGAACTCTTCGATCAAACATGTGATTCTAATTCCACCTTAGACGATTCAGGAGCTATTCCACCTCATGCAACCCCTTCCAACTCTTTTAGACTGACATTGTAATAATGTCTTCTTCCAAGACATCTTTTTTTTTCCTACTCTCTCTGAAATCTTAACGTTAAGAAGTCGTAGGTTCTGAGAGTATCCCTCCTGTGGTTATCAAAATTTATGCTTATGAGTTTGTAACCTGTCTTTGTAAACTATTTCGTCTCTGCTCCTCTATTTCGACCTTTCTTTCTGGAAAAGAGGGTTCATTCATTCTGTGCCGAAAAAAGGAGACCACTCTCAACCCTTTGATTTTCATTCCACTTCTTTAAGCTCTATTTTTCTCTAAAGCTTTCGAATTTACCCTTAACAGGAATTTTTAGAAACAACTTAATTTTTTAGGGTACAAGATACCATAGAGTTACTTCTTCAGTAAATAGTTCATAAATTGTGGGTCGAAGAGTGGCTATGAACACAATTTACTAAGGGACAGAAAAGTGAACTATTTTTCAGAATGCAAAATATCAGTAAATTAATTCCATTGGTAAACAGCCAGTAGATCGAAAAACTATTAATCCAGCTTACAGATAACAGGAAATGTTGAAATAATTTATAAGCATTCAAGAGACCAGTAAATTATTCCTTTCAAAAATGGATGAACTGATGTAGAAGTAAGAACAAATCTATACGAAGATTAATTACAAAGATCGTGAAGAAGAACGAGAATTGCCAGAGAAGGACAAAAAATGACGCGAAACCCTCCTTCAAATCTGGAATAAATTAATATATAATTCCAGGAACAAAGGGAGAAGAATAAAAATAAGGGATCTACAAAAGAGAAATGAAACAGATGCCAAGATTACACAGGAAAAGAGAAGAAGAAGAGAGGGAAAAAGAGAATAAAAGGAGGAAGAAGAGAAAAAGAGATAGAAGAAAGAAAGAAAAGAAAAAGAGCGATAAGTCGATAAAAAAAAAAAGAAAAAAAATAAGAAATACAAAAAGATTAATGAATAGGTTTAAAAAGAGTTACCGATAGTTATACTGTAAATTCGATTGAGTTAAATGACTCAAAATTTGAGTTGTTTCATAAATATAAACAATTTCTGAGTTATTTGAATTTGATTAAAATTAGCTTACAAGTTAGAGGGAATTTCATTACTGCAATCAATTTGAGTTAATTTGAGTTAAATTCGCTAGAAATTTTTTGAGTTGTTTCATATATGTACTTAAACTTATACTTTGAGATGCTTCATTAATGAAATCAATTTAAGCTATAAAAACTCAATTTTAATTAATTAAGCTAAATTAAAATCTGATTTGCTTACTAAATGTAATTAATTTGAGAGCTATTGGAACTCAATTTGAGTTATTTTACTTCATAATTTTCTATCAATTTGAGTTAAATGATTCAATTTGAGTAAATTTGAGATAGTTATTTCTATTCTTTTGGATTAACTGAACATAATTGTGAAGTTAAATAAAACTAAAGACCTATACTAGAACTCAAGAGAAAAAGACTCTGAAGGAAACTTGCGAGTGACGTTATCCGACGAAAGAAGCGATAAAAACGAAAATATTTCTATACAAACAAACAAACGACATCCAAATGCTGACACGACAAAATGGAGCTGAGGAAAATGGACTGACTAACCAACATCGAAATAATAATAATAATAATAATAACAATAATAATAATAATAATAATAATAATAATAATAATAATAATAATAATAATAATAATCATAACAGTAATAATAATAATAATAATAATAATAATAATAATAATAATAATAATAATAATAATAATAATTTCGAAAGTTTTCGATTTTCTTAGTTTAAAATCAAATTACTAAGATTATTAAAATAAAACCTGTTTTAATAATATTTCAAGAAAAGTTATATAAGTAACTTATTAATATAAGCTATTACAACCGTCGATTCTTATCAGTACAAGCTATTAAGTCTGACGAAATACCAAAAAATAGTTGAAGCAAATTTTCACCATCGTTTTTCAGTCAATTAATTGGTCCTTTCATTATAAAGAATCGTCTAAAAGGAGAACGTTATTTGGAAATTTTGAAAAATGAGTTACAAGGTCTATTAGATGTTCCTTTAAACATAAGAAATACTGTGTTCTATTCACCAAGATGGAGCTCAGACATTTTGCTCGCCAGATCACAATATTTAAATGAAACTTTTTCCAGAACGATGGATTGGTCGAGGTGGGCGTACTAATTAACCACCAACGTCTTCAGACCTCACACCATAATGAGGTATACAAAAGAATAGTGAACAATCGAGGTGCTCAAATTCGCCATATTTAGAATGAAAAATGAAAGAAAATAATAGAAAAATGAAAAATGAAAAAAATAAAAG
>SEYY01000431.1:93728-98728 GCA_009176605.1 Armadillidium nasatum
TGATACATGAACTATATATATATATATATATATATATATATATATATATATATATATATATATATATATATATATATATATATATATATATATATATATATATATATATATATATATATATATATATATATATATATATATATATATATATATATATATATATATAATGAACCTACAGTCTTTATATATAGGAATGCAAACATCCTCATCCGCATCCGCTGATCTGATGTGAAAAAAAAGATATCCGCATCCGCGGATATTAAAAATTTTACATCCGTTACTTCACTATATATATATATATATATATATATATATATATATATATATATATATATATATATATATATATATATATATATATATATATATATATATATATATATATATATAGTGAAGTAACGGATGTCAAATTTTTAATATTCGCGGATGCGGATATTTTTTTTCGCATCAGCGGATGCGGATGCGGATGTTTGCATTCCTATATATAAAGACTGTAGGTTCAATATTATATATATATATATATATATATATATATATATATATATAATATATATATATATATATATATATATATATATATATATATATATATATATATATATATATTATATATATTATATCACCACTCACAGGCAGAGCCCTATTCAAGGGCTGTTTCATCAATAAGAGAATAAGAAAAAACCCTGCAAGTCCCGCCTAGAGCAAATTTTGTATGTAAGCACAGACGTGGCTTTAAAGTAATTGAGATTAAATTCGGCAGGAAACACAGACGATGGGAGAAAATTCCACAAAACAGAGGTGGCTGGAAAGAAAGAGACGTCACATCAGACAAGCCTAAAGTTGCCTATGTCCATTCAAAATTTACGTGCAGGCAATGCACCCCTTGTGCTATGGGACATTCGTAAAGACGGAGGTATACGAGTGGACAATTCCCTCGAGCATTTGCCGCTGTAGTATCAATAGAAAAGAGACAAGACACCAACGTCACGTCGCAAAAATAAAGAGTCAAGTGAATTAGAAAGAGCGGAACAATTTATTTCTCTTAGCCTTTGACTCAACCCTAACTAAAAGACGGGTGAAACCTGAACCACCCCAGATATGAGAGCAGTATTCCATACAAGAGCGGAGGAGTCCCTTGTATAATTGGAGTAACTGCGAAGAAGTAACTTAAAGAGAACTCCCAGCTTCTTTGAGGAAGCCCAACAACCAATGCGTTGTGAGGTTTCCAAGACATTTTTTTTGTTTATATGAAGGCCAACGATACTAATACTGTCAACAGGAAAGACGAGAGAACCATCAAAAGAAATAGAAAAGTTAGGAGGTGTCTTTGAGAGGGAGATTTCAAGAAGTTGAGTTTTTAAAGAGTTGAACTTCACAAGGTTGAGACGACCCCACTGGGAAATTCTATCCAGATCAGCAAGAATGGAATAGGAAAGATGAAGACGAGAGGCGACTCTAGATGCAAAAGAGGGAGCAGATTTGAAACGAGCAGAAGAATGTAGGGTTGGGTTGTCGGTATATAAATGGATAGGGTTATGTGAGTAGCTGAGAAGATTATGGACCGACCGGGGTCCAGGCCCCTGCCTCTGCTAAAAATCAGGGGAAAATGGCAAATTATACTTATTAATAGTGGATTAAATCAAACAAAATATAAGAAAATTAATATTTTTCTTCTGTTTTTTCAATATTTTTTTTTTTTTTTTTTTTTTTTTTTTTTTTTTTTTTTTTTTTTGTTTTTTTTTTTTTTTTTTTTTTTTTTTTTTTTAATGGTTGAAAATTTTTTAATTGGGGCACCAGAAGGTCCTCTTCTAATTTCCTGGCTGCATATGTTACATTTAGGTATTTCGAGCCTATCCTGAAACATTATAAGTACTCCCATACTGCTAAAGCTGATCTTTTAGCTAAAGTGACTGAAAGTATAAACAAAATAATAATTTGAAATTATGTAGCTAAATGATACAAGTTTGATACACAGCAATAAAATAGCAATGATATATATATAAATATATATATATATATATATATATTATATATTATTATATATATATATATATATATATATATATATATATATATACAGGTTATATTGATTATTTTATATCTTGCATTTTTTCAACTTTAACTTAGGGTCTTCCCTAAGTAAACCTGTTGAATCACTATTGTGAATCAGAAGAAAAAAAAACTAAAATTTTTGTAGTTTTTTAAAATTTTTATTATACAAAATCTATAATTATCTGAAATTTTTTCATATAATCATTAATTTACGTGAATGTTGACTAAACTACTCCTTCCTTATAATAAAATAAATCTCAATTAAAATTAAATCTAATTTTCTTAACCTAAAATTTCAGTGCTTTTGACCTCTTTACAAATTTTAGGCAACCCCGGCCCAGGCCCCGGTCGGTCCCTAGAGAAGATCATTAATGAAAAGTAAAAATAGAGTAGGAGACAAGACAGAACCTTGAGGAACACCACTATTGACAGGAAAGTGAAGAGGTCGCCCCATCAACAACAACCGAAATGGAACTATTAAGAAAGCTAAACATAAGTAAGCAAAGAGAAGGAGGAACCCCAAAGGAGGGAAGATTGGAAAGCAGTGACTCATGCCATACCCGGTGAAATTCCTTAGATATGTCAAACACCACCATAAAAGTTTCCCCATGGTCCCTGAGGGTAGAAGACCATTAATATATGAGATAGGAAAGTATATCACCAGTAGGCCTCGAACGTCGAAAGCCATATGGATAATCAGAAAGAAAGGAATAGGATTGCAGACGATCTAAGAAACGAAAGTTCAGAAACCTCTAAGTTCTTACAATAAAAGAGAGCTATACGGCGATAGTTAGAAGGATCAGAATGGCTACCTTTCTTCGGAATAGGTTGGACTAATGCGCGCTTCCAACACCGAGGGAAAGTACTAGTATTGATGCATAGAGAGAACAGTTGAATGATGGACAGAAACAGCTCAGAAGCAAACTCCCTTAAAACTAGAGAAGGAATGGCATCCGGGCAGCTTGCTTCCAAACATTCACAGATTTCAAATATAATCACAGGGAATGGAAATCATGAATGGGACATCTGAGAGAAGAAGAAATAGGAGGAGGTTTGCCGGAGTCGTCAAAGGTTGACTTAGGAGATTAGGAGACCGAAGAGATTGGCCTTTTCAGCTAGAGTGTTAGCAACATAACCATCAATATATATATATATATATATATATATATATATATATATATATATATATATATATATATATATATATATATATATATATATATATATATATATATATATATATATATATATATATATATATATATATATATATATATATTTCTTATTCATGCTATCCAAAAAAAATCAAACATTAGACAAAAAATTAATAACTTTCAAAATTTAATATCCCCAACATCAGCATTTAATAATTGCTGATGCGGATTTTGCAAAATCATGAACTGAGGATGCAGATGTGGATGTCAAATTTAATGCGGATGTTATATACATCACTATATATATATATATATATATATATATATAATATATATATATATATATATATATATATATATATATATATATATATATATATATATATATATATATATATATATATATATATATATATATATATATATATATATATATATATATATATATGGCCATCTGACACAACTGCATTTGAATCTGTATCATCTGCATCATAATAAATAGGACTTATACAGAGCATCCGAACGCGTCTGCGAATATCTCGCATCATACATCCAATAAATCGCCAAACATACAAACAAACATTTCCTTTACGCATATTTATTTATTTATTTATTTATTTATTTTTTATTTATTTTTTTTTTTTTTTTTTGTTTGTGAATTTAAGAACTACGCCATGGTTTCTAAAATTACTTGAATTTCTCTATTTACTCTTTAATACCTCTCTTGTACGTATAACCAACGAGCGCGTGCACACACACACACACACACACGCACAGTCACCAACTGTTTACTAGATTAAAATACGGCATGAATGAATTAACAGTTAGGCAAGGCAGAGAGACAGACATTCAGACTAGGAAACCGTAAAAAGCAAAGAAAAAATAAATTTGGCAGCTTCACAAAATTTCATATTTATTATTATTATTATTATTATTATTATTATTATTATTATTATTATTATTATTATTATTATTTTATTTAAGTTATTATTACTATTATTATTATTATTATTATTACAAAATATTATTTAATAGATATTATTATTATTATCATTCTCATTATTATTATTATTGCAAACTATTATTTATTAGCTATCACAAACACATACGTAAACGTACTATATATATATATATATATATATATATATATATATATATATATATATATATATATATATATATATATATATATATATATATATATATATATATATATATAAGGAAGTGTTGACGTGCGTAAAGAAAGCACAAACAATGTAAAACAAACATTTGAAGATTCACAAGCAAATTACCTTACAAACAGATAGACAAACATTTATATAATAAGAGAATGAAACATATAAACTTCGCGACACAAAAAAGCCAACGAGCTCTCTCTCTCTCTCTCTCTCTCTCTCTCTCTCTCTCTCTCTCTCTCTCTCTCTCTCTCTCTTCTCTCTCTCTCTCTCTCTCTCTCTCTCTCTCTCTATTTGAAGGAATACAATTAAAAGGTTTTTACGTCTCTCTCTATCATTATTAATAATTCGGAGCTAAGAACTGAATGAAATAGAAAGTGGATGAAAAAGAAGTTAAAAATGTAGTTAAAATGAAGCTTAAAAAGTATTTAAAAGGAGATAAAGAAAAAATAGTTAAAAGGAATTAAATAAAAAAAAAGAGCCGAAAAGTAGTTAAAAAAGGAATTAGAGAAGACTAAAAATTGTTATGCATAAACATCATGCTGTTCTACAATAGACTCATTTACCGTTAAATAGGATATTAAATATCCTAAAGTGTTGTATTACAGGTCGTTTTCTT
>SEYY01000431.1:121228-123728 GCA_009176605.1 Armadillidium nasatum
ATTTTGCTTTAAAGTAAAAATGAAGTAACAATAACAACAGAAAGAGCGCCGAAAAAAAATGTTATTAAACCTATCATGAAAACACTTTCGAACAAGGACTGCACGGCAAGTAACATTTTTGTCAGATCCATCAATTCAATATCTCCGGCTCATGACCCATCATTTATTTTCACTTCCAACAATAAAAAGATAAAATTATTAAAAATATTTTATGTTAAAAATTTTTTTTTTTTTTTTTTTTTTTTTTTTAAATAAAAAATTTTGGCTTTGGTTCAAACAAAAAAAAAATTCTGGCTCCGTCGACTCAAACTCAACAATTCTGCGTTTAGTATCCATGGAAGAAGAAGAAGAAGAAGAAGAAGAAGAAGAAGAAGAAGAAGAAGAAGAAGAAGAAGAAGAAGAAGAAGAAGAAGAAGAAGAAGAAGAAGAAATAAATAAAAAATGAAACAAAAATAAAATAAACTGAAGAACAAGAATAAGAAGAGCAACAATATGAACAAGAGGAAGAAGGAAGAAAAAGGAAGAATAAAGAAGGAAGATAAAAGAAGAAAAGAAGAAGAAGAAGAAAAAGAAGGAAGTAGAAAAAGAAGGAAGAAGAAAAAAGAATAAAGAAGGAAAACTAAGAAAAAAAGAAATTAAGAAAAAGAAGAAAAAAGGAAAAAAGAAGAAGGAAATAGAAAAAAGAAGAAAGAAGAAGAAAAAAGAAGAAAGAAAAATGAAAGAAGAAGGAAGAAAAAGAAGAAAGAAGAAAGAAATAAGAAGAATAAGAAAGAAGAAAGGAAAGAGGAAGAAGAATAAGGAAGAAGGAAGAATAAGAAAAAAATCCTCATTTACGCAATATCTCTCACAGAAACTTGGAAGTAAAGTAAAAGCGTAAAACGTCAAATTGAGTAAGACAAAAAGAGTGACAACACGAGTTTCAACCACGTTGTGGAGTAACAAATTTTATTTTCAAGCAAAAGTTATTAACAAACAGATCTCAACCTTTATTGGCCTTTCCAACAACCAAAAAATTTAAAATAAAATAAAGTAAAATAATTTTTAAAAAAAAATAAATAAATAAATATTAAAAAAAAAATATTTACTATTTTTAATAAAATATTTATACAAAAATTAATTAAAGAATTTTTCCCCCAAAAAATAAAATAAAATAAAATAAATAAATAAAAATCGATATTCAAAATAATTAAAAATTATATAAAAGGAAAAATAGGTAATTAATAAAATATAAGAATAAATATATAAACAGTAAAGAAAAAAATTCCTAAAGAGATCATTATAAGATAAAAACCATTAAGAAAAACAGAGACAGACAGAAACTGTGTGAGAGAGAGAGAGAGAGAGAGAGAGAGAGAGAGAGAGAGAGAGAGAGAGAGAGAGAGAGAGAGAGAGAGAGATGGAGGGATGGAGGGAGAGAAAGAGGGAAAGCAATAGAGAAAGAGAAAGGGGAGAGAGGGAAAGAAACGGAGGAAAAGATAGAGAGAGAGAGAGAGAGAGAGAGAGAGAGAGAGAGAGAGAGAGAGAGAGACGAGTGACGTACAGAGGGAGAATGTTAATATTCACCAAAGGAGATTTTCCTTTTTAAATTCACTAACTTTTTCGTCTCCTTAAATGAACATTTAGCTCTCTTTACCACTTTAACAACATCACTCATCAAGCGCGCCCGCACACACAACAAACACACACAAACACTATATATATATATATATATATATATATATATATATATATATATATATATATATATATATATATATATATATATATATATATATATATATATATATATATATATATATATATATATATATATATATATATATATATATAGACAATCCTATTACACTAGTCAAATATAAAAACCTTAAAATAAGTAAGCAAATAAAACCCAACCCAAATTGAATAATAATAATAATAATAATAATAATAATAATAATAATAATAATAATAATAATAATAATAATAATACCGAAGGGCAACATCGTCTTTAACAACTAATCAACTTTATTTATGTGAAAATAAAAAAATAAAAATTAAAAAAAAAAAAAAAAAAAAAAAAGCGCGCGAACCCAAAAATTAATTCCCGCCATCGATACAACGCAATTTCTTTCCGATAATCAAACTTCGAAAATATGAAAGGCAAAATTCAAAATTTAACGCAATTTATTTTCAGGACAATGCCATATATATATATATATATATATATATATATATATATATATATATATATATATATATATATATATATATATATATATATTATATATATAATATATATATAATTTAATAACTGCTAGTGATGTTATAGTTTCGAGGAATCGAACCCGGGCCCAAAAGATGGAAGTCCGTTGTGTTGACCACTACTCCACCGATGGTTCAAAAGGAAACTAATTCCAGAACTTCTACTGACATATCGGATAGTGAAAAGCTCTCGAATGTCTCCCCGACCACAATCGGTGGAGTAGTGGTCAACACAACGGACTTCCATCTTTTGGGGCCC
>SEYY01000431.1:141228-151228 GCA_009176605.1 Armadillidium nasatum
CAACTGAAGTTCTGTTAGGTCTTTTAACGTTTTAGACTTTCAGGAGTTTCGGCGAATTCACTGAAAAAAAAAAACAAAAAACAGAAGATAGCTTCATGCTTTGTTCGCTGAATGGGTATAGAATTTTACGGCATTTATTATTTATTTAATTAGCGAAACTCCACAATAATCATGTATCGTTATTTTTGTTAGAATAATTTGACACACACACCCCACATACACAACACACAACACACAACACACAACACGCACACACACACACACACACACACACACACACACACACACATACACACACTACACACATATATATATATATATATATATATATATATATATATATATATATATATATATATATATATATATATATATATATATATATATATATATATATATATATATATATATATATATATATATATATATATATATATATATATATATATATATATATATATATAATCCTAACCTAACAACCTAAACCAACCCTACCTAACCTAGTTTAGCATAACGAAATATAACCTCAATTCAACTAAAAAAAATTTTTTTAAATAAAATAAATCAAGCCGTAACATATAACTAGATACTAGATTAAAGGCCGACGTGTTCGCATACATTGTGTTTGATAGTTTATATCAAAGAAAGTAGGTAAAATAGAAGGAATAGCGTTAAAAAGATGTGAATGTGTGGGAAAAGATATCACACAAGGCCTCTTCAGTGGAGGTGGTGTGCGACCAGTGAATTCAGAAGATTAGTAGTACCTGTTGTAAAACAGATAGAATAACGATAGTAATGTATCAGATCGACCAAGATGCAACAAAACCGTTTAAAAACCGATAAAAAACGATAAAAAACCTTGAATCCACAAGATTCTAGCAAGGGGAGGAGCCTCTCTAGAAAGGAATGAGTACTCCATGCAAGAACGAATTACAAGGCATTAGATGGATTTTTTAAAGAAATTATTATTATTATTATTATTATTATTATTATTATTATTATTATTATTATTATTATTATTATTATTATTATTATTATTATTATTATTATTATTATTATTATTATTATTATGATGATTAACAAGATCTTAAATGTGCCTCAAAATTTAACACAACACATATATATATATATATATATATAATATATATATATATATATATATATATATATATATATATTATATATATATATATATATATATATATATATATATATATATATATATATATATATATATATATACGCAAAGACGCACATAAAGAAGGGTTAAGGAGTTCGCTTCATGTAATTGGTGAGATTTTAATTTTTTTTTACACAATGACCTTAGTGACCTTTGTGACCTTTGATGATTTTTATCTTGACTTTGGAAATGCGATACATAACCCTGTGTTGAAGCTTTAACTAAAATTCATTACTTTGTTTTTGGGATAAATCTATTATTATTATTATTATTATTATTATTATTATTATATATTATTATTATTATTATTATTATTATTATTATTATTATTATTATTATTATTATTATTATTATTATTGTTATTATTATTATTATTTTAATTACTATTGTTTTTAATTTTTGCTGTAGTAGCAGAATGGAAATAATTATTAAAAAATTTTAAAAAAAAAAAAAAAAAAAGAATTGATAATAAAAATTATAACATTATTATTATTATTATTATTATTATTATTATTATTATTATTATTATTATTATTATTATTATTATTATTATTATTAAATTATGATTATTATTATTTTATTATTATCATTATTATTATTATTATTATTATTATTATTATTATTATTATTATTATTATTATTATTATTATTATTATTATTATTATTATTATTATTATTATCTTTATTACTATTAATAAAATAGAGGTAGAGGTAGAATTTGTGGTGGTAAAAATAGTAGTAACTACATCTGTGATAAAGTAGCAGTAATAATAATAGTAACAGCATTAAACTTAGAAATAACATAAAAGGTATTGTAATATTACTAAGAGAAATATTAATAACTATTATTATTGTTATTATTATTTTTTATTATTATTATTATTATTATTATTATTATTATTAATTATTATTATTATTATTATTATTTCTATTAACAACATATTATTATCATTATTATTATTACTATTATTTAACTTTAATAATAATAATAATAATAATAATAATAATAATAACAATATTATTATTATTATTATTATTATTTCTATTAACAATATATTATTATCATTATTATTATTACTATTATTTAACTTTAATAATTATAATAATTTAATTATAATAATAATAATAATAATAATAATAATAATAATAATAATAATAATAATAATAATAATAATAACGTATTGTTATTATTATTATTATTATTATTATCATATAATAATCATTGTTATTATTATTATTATTATTATTATTATTATTGAATTACTATTATTAATGAGAAAGGAGAACAAAGTTGCATGAACAATTATTGTTCTGAACGTAAAAAAATAAAATTGAAGGAAATTCTTCTCTAACGCAATTAGTATTGATAAACGCGCGTTTTCCGAGCTTGATAAACGCGCGTCTCTGAGCGCATTCATTCTTGAGCGAGAACGTTTATAGCTTCCAACCTTGATTTATAACGCCGCTTTCCAACTATAAATTTTATTAAAATGCATATATATATATATATATATATATATATATATATATATATATATATATATATATATATATATATATATATATATATATATATATATATATATATATATATATATATATATATATATATATATATATATATATATATATATATATATATATATATATATATATATATATATATATATATATATATATATATATATATATATATATATATATATATATATATATATATATATATATATATATATATATATATATATATATATATATATATATATATATATATATATATATATATATATATATATATATATATATATATATATATATATATATATATATATATATATATATATATATATATATATATATATATATATATATATATATATATATATATATATATATATATATATATATATATATATATATATATATATATATATATATATATATATATGAGTGTGTGTTTGTTTGTGTGATGTTACAACCGTTATCTGAGGAATTACAAAGTCCTTTTATATTCCATTTTTAAATATAAAAAAAAGAAAAAAAAGAAAAAAATTAATAAAACTTTAATTTGCATCACGTGACCCCATTTCAATCTATCTTTTTTCATTACCTTTCCCAAACCAATTTACAGCAACTATTTATAACTTTCTCATTTTTATCTCAATTGCTTTTCTTTCCTAACAATCATTTTTCATATCTCTCTCTGTCTTTTCATTCTCTTTTTTCTTCTGCAATGCCCTTCATTTCTCCACAGTTTATTTCTTATTCCATAGTTTTATAATCTTAATTTGCCTAAAATAGTTCATAGCTTGCTGACTTTCATACGTAAATCTCAGTTTCATAGCAGTAATCGTAGTAGTACCTTTGTGGTACTAGTATTAGTATAAGTAGAAGTAGTACTAATGATAATTGTTTTTAATCTATTCATTCTTTTTAATGACAACTGTATCTACGTCATCTGTATATCACTATATTCATTTAATATATATATCCTCTATCTCACCTTTGTATTTAGTTTATTCATTCTTCTTAATGACTGTTGTTTTTGAATATCATTATAATCATTTAATCCATGCAGCCTCTTTCTCACCTTTGTATTTAGTTTATTCATTCTTATTTATCTCTATATAGTTTTTACTCCTCCTTCTCTATAAACTTTGTATTCATTTCATCCAACCTATTTATCACCTTTGTATTCAGTCTATTTATTCTTCTTAATCAATGTTGTATTTACTCTGTACGTATATCAATGTATTCATTAAATCCATACAGCCTCTTTCTCACCTTTGTATTCAATTTATTAATTCTTTTTTTATCACCATTGTGTTTACTCCATCTGTGTAAACTTTGTATTCATTTCATCCAAATAAACTATATATCACCTTTGTATTCATTCTATTCATTCTTCTTAATCACGGATGTATTTACTCCTTATGTATATCCATACAGCCTCTGTCTCACCTTTGTATTCAGTTTATTAATTTTTCTTAATTACTATTGTATTTACAATATATGTATCTCGTTATATTCTTTTAAATTATACAGCCTCTTTCTCACCTTTATATTCAGTTTATTCACTTTTATTTATCATTATTGTGTTTACTCCATCCGTATAACCTTTGTATTCATTTCATCCAAATAACCTATTTCTTACCTTTGTATTTCGGTATATAAATTTTTCTTTATCATTAATGTGTTTACTCTATCTGTATAACCTTTGTATTCCTTTTATCCATGTTGCCTATTTTTCATCTTTGTATTCATTCTATTAATTCTTTATCACTAATGTGCCTATTCTATATCTATATCCTATGTATTTATTCCATCCATACAGCCTCTTTCTCACCTTTCTATTCAGTCCCTTCAGTCCTCCTTAGGTATAACCTTAATATTCATTCCATTCATTTAGCCTATTTCTCATATTTGTATTCAGTTCATTGGTTCCTCTTATTTACTATTTGGTTCACTCCATCAGTATATCCTTTGTATTCATTTAATCCATATAGTCTCTTTCTCGCATTTGATTTTCCAATTTTGTATTGATTCTGTCCATATAACCTTTATATTACATCATTATTTTATATTGTAATTATTACATCAATATAACCTCATTCTTGCTTTTTTGTTCATTATATGCATACAACATCTTTCTCATCTTTGTATTATTACCATCCACACAACCTTTTTCCAACTCTGAATTTATTTTTTTCACAGAACCTCTTTCTCACCTTTGTATTCATTCTGTGAGTAGAATCTCTTCACCTTTACATTCAACCCATTCATTCTAGTTTATCTACTGTATTCACTTCATTTGTATATTCTATGTATTCATTCTACCCATACATCCTCTTTCATGCATTTCAATTCATTGTTTTTTGTTTATCTTTCCCATTTTTTCATTCATTCCATCCATACAACCTTTCTCACCTTTTCATTCATTACCTCAATATAACCTCATTCTTACTTTTGTATTTATTATTTTTATCCAAAATCTCTTTATCACCTTTGTATTCTTTCCATATATATAACCTTTATATTTATTCTATTCATATAGAATATCTTTCTCATCTTTGTATTTTCCCTGAATAGAAAATCTCTCTCGCATTTGCATTCATTCCATGTACACCCCTTTTTTTTAACTTTTATATTCATTCCATGCATAGAACTTTCTTCTCACCTTTATTCATTCTATGTATAGAACCTTTTCTCACTTTTATTCATTCTGTGCATAGAACCTTTTTCTCACCTTTATTCATTCTATGCATAGAACCTTTTCTCACTTTTATTCATTCTGTGCATAGAACCTTTTCTCCTTTTTATTCATTCTGTGCATAGAACCTTTTTCTCACCTTTATTCATTCTATGCTCACAACCTTTTTTTCCCCTTTATATTCATTCCATGTATAGAACCTCCTAACCACCTTTGTATTCGTCCCATGCACACTTTTTTCGCCTCTGTGGTCATTCCGTGCATAGAATATCGTTCTCACTTTTTAACTCATTCAATATATATATAATCTCTTTATCACTGTTGTATTCATTAAATCCATATAATCTTTATATTCGTTCCATGCATGAAACCTCTTTATCACATTTGTATTCAAGAATATACACTGAAAATTTCTCTATTTAATACCAAATGAAATTCCACAAAACCTCTAATCATTGACTCTACAGAACCTGAATTAACTTCACATTAAATTTCTGTAATAATTGTCCTCTATCGCCATTGACATTAACCTAAGTAATATTTAATCATTAATGTTCGCATACAAAACGCATTATGTCTACGCAATCGGTGTGTGTATGTTTGTGTGTGTGTGAGTGTGTTCGTACGTGCGTTTAAAAAAACTTTCATTGTGATTGTCTGTTGGTTTCTAGTTTTAGACTGCTTTGACCGGTCTACTATGATAATGACTGATGAGGAAAACTTGTTGTCAAGCGAAACTCTTCTTACGGACACACACAAACACATACACACACTTACTAATTGTGTAATTTGTATTACTGTTTATTTGGGGACCTTTAAAAGGAACGTACGGACACACATTCACATTCAAATACAAAACACACACACACACACACGTGTATATATATAGAACTAGTGTGGTGTGAGAGTCTCTAGTTCGAATCTTAGAAACTCCCTAGAGATGTTTCTCTCTTCGATAACGAGGTAAATAAAAAAAAAAACAACTCAAAATAAGCCACTGCAAATTATGTCTCAAAGATTGTAGCAAGAAAGTAAGATATAAGAAAGAAATTTTCAACACCGAAAAGAACGTTTCATTTATAAGAAAGTAACTTCACCAATTTATTTTTCTAAAAATATTACTGAAAAAAAAATCGTTGATACATTTCTGTCACTTTCACTGAAACATTTTTGTCATTTTCGTTGAGACTTTTTTTTAACTTTCGTTGGGAGATTTTTATCACTTTCGTTGAAACTTTTTAGTAGCTTTCGTTGAGGCTTTTTTTGTCATTTTCGTTAAGATTATTTTATCACTTTTTTTGATATATTTTTATCATTTTCATTGAGATTTTTGTTACTTTCATCGAGACATTTTTTTCATGTTCGTTGTGACATTTTTCGTTTAGACTTTATTATTAAGTACGTTGAGACATTTTTACAGTATACAGGCTTTGATGCCTCTAATTTTCTCTCTAAAATTCTAAATAGTTATATTCACATTTTATTTCTTCATTTCTATGCAAACATTGTCCTAACGAATCGTTGGGACAAGTGGCCAAAAAAATGTCACAATAAAATTTTCAATAGAGAAAAAGACTTATTAAGGATAAGAATGTAGCTTCATCCATTTATATTTTTTAATCAGAAAATAATCGAAAAATTTTGTTGTGACATTTTTGTCACTTGTCTGAACAATTCGTTAGGACAGTTTTTGCAGTTTTGCCAAAGCTCTTGAGAATTTACACTCCAAATTTTCAGTAATTTCCTACAAAGTTTTCTACAAGGGCTTTGCCCTATTTAAGGAGGGGAGCATTTATAGGAAGTTTCTTCCTATGATTTGCATCAAAGTAGAGACTTCAAGCACGTGAATCAATCAATCTAAACACTGCCAAAATTGTCTTAACGAATCGTTGGGACAAGTGGCAAAAATTGTCACAACAAAATTTTCAGTAAAGAAAAAGACATGTTAAGGATAAGAAAGTCGCTTCACCGATTTATTTATTTTTTTAATAAGAAAATATCCGAAAAAATTTGCTGTGACATATTTGCCATGGACTTTGTCCTAACAATTCGTTAGGACAATTTTTGCAGTGAAATGTTATGGTCACGCTTTACTCGCATGACTGATTTTAATAAATTACAAAACCTCCATTCACTTTTAAATTAAATAATAATAATAATTAAATTAAATAATAATAATAAAAAAAAATATTGAAACAAACGTAAATACTTAATAAATACAGGAAGACAGCTTAATTAAATATAAAGAAATGAAACAGTTGAAAGAATTGACACAGTTGACATCATCATAAATGGAATCATTCATCTAAAATAATAACAATATTTCAAAGTGGAAAAAAATATATATAGACTGGAAACATTTCTCATGATAAAATTCACGAAGGAAACCAACGGAAAAAACTTTCATTTTTTATGTGTAAAACAATAAACAACTTGAGTGATAAATATTTTTGTTACAGCAATATTTATGATGACTTTTTATTTAGAATAAAATTAAAATAGAGTGAAAGGATATTTGACGGATTTTTAGACTGTTTTAGAGATCCGATATATATATATATATATATATATATATATATATATATATATATATATATATATATATATATATATATATATATATATATATATATATATATATATATATATATATATATATATATATATATATATATATATATATATATATATATATATATATATATGCTATTTCTTGACCTCTTTTTAGAAGCTATATACGATATATACATATATATATATATATATATATATATATATATATATATATATATATATATATATATATATATATATATATATATATATATATATATATATATATATATATATATATATATATATATATATATATATATATATATATATATATATATATATATATATATATATATATATATATATATATATATATATATATATATATATATATATATATATATATATATATATATATATATATATATATATATATATATATATATATATATATATATATATATATATATATATATATATATATATATATATATATATAAGGGAAACTAAAATAGAAGGAAATAAATGGGAGATAAGAAAAAAGAAATAATAAAATAATTGCAGGAAAAGATAAAAGACCCGAACACCTAAAACAGAAAGGGAAGCTAAATGCCTTATTCACTATGCAAAATAATCTTAGTTATACATTCAGTATATATATATATATATATATATATATATATATATATATATATATATATATATATATATATATATATATATATATATATATATATATATATATATATATATATATATATATATATATATATATATATATATATATATATATATATATATATATATATATATATATATATATATATATATATATATATATATATATATATATATATATATATATATATATATATATATATATATATATATATATATATATATATATATATATATATATATATATATATATATATATATATATATATATATATATATATATAAAAATATATTAAAAATTTTTTTTTTTTTTTTTTTTTTTTTTTTTTTTTTTTTTTTACACATCACCACCACTCAAAAATCCTATTCGAGGTGGGGTGTCAGAAGAATAAAAATAAAGTAGAAGAATAATTAATAAAAAAAAAAATTAAAAAAATAAAAACGACCCCATAGTTTTATATTTCACCAATTTGTACACCATTCTCAGTCTATTTTGATTTCCAATTTGCTAAACACCTCTCTTCTTTTAGACTTTATTTCATGTTCTTAACAAGAATTCAGGTGCCTGAGTACTCCAATGGCAGATCCTACTCTGCTCCCTCATTGTGTATCTATCCTCGATTTTCAGTCAAAAACGTATATTGTGTGTATGTTATGCAAGGACATGTATGTTGTTGAAGGACGTGTTTGTGTTACGTGTTGTATGTTTATATGTGTTTGTATGTGTGCAAGGACGTTGTTAGTTTGAGCAATTTGGAGCAAATGTTTCGATTTTCTAAACTACAAATCATAACACATTTTTTCCTCTTCTTTCTATGACATCATGATTTTATATGATTTCAATGTTCACTTTTAACAATGGTTTCTTAAAGGGTCCTTGTGTAGAAGATGCTCCCAGGCACGTTTGATTCTTTATTTTGGAACTTTTTTAGTTACGTTGGATTAAACTACGTTGGTTGCATTAAATTTGATTAGGTTGTTAGGTTAGGTTAGGTTAGGTTAGGTCAGGTTAGGTTAGGTTAGGTAACGTAAGACACCTTGCTAAAAATAGAATGGGGCATCTTTAAAACAAGGTCCTCTTAAAGTTTTGATAGTCTTTTATTATTTTTATTATTATTATTATTATTATTATTATTATTATTATTATTATTATTATTATTATTATTATTATTATTATTTGTTATTACAAAGGACTCTACGCTTTAAAACTCATTAATTTCATTCCTTCTTTGAATAGTAGCTATTTCTTATTCATCTTTCCAGTCTCATCATTTCTTTGACTACCCATCTATATACCCAAGAATTAGCTCTCTGCCCATGACTCATCCATCTCTGCTCTAGAATGAACCATTATGAGGGCCTATTCAAGTCTGAGA